>NTHP01000558.1:158384-190543 GCA_003416845.1 Oplegnathus fasciatus | reverse complement strand
GGGCGGGGGCTGCTTGTCTCGCCTATCTTCACACCTGCATTCAAGGATTACATCTGGTCATGGCCACTCAAAGATCCCACTGTTGTAGCTGAGTCTCGTCGGTTTTTCCCTCTAAATGCATATTTGGCAGAGGCGCCAACTCACGAGGAAGACTCTGTGTTTATGTAAATATACAGCAAATCGCTTGAGAGACATATATAGTGATTTTCCCGTATTGCCCAGGACGAAAAAGCTAAATACGCTAGCCTATGTAGCTAACGTTAGCCTTGTTCTGCAGTGTGTCCATGCTTCATAAACACTTGCTGACGCAGCTGCTGCACAGATTGAAATACAAAACAAAGTCAGATTGTAGAANACTATCACTGTAAAGTTGATTAGCTGAGCAGCCCCCTGCCCAGCCCAGGTAAATGCATACTGTGAGTCAGGAGGAACTGGTGCTACACATGTCTCAATGTTTCTGTGAAGGTGCTCCAGCAGCTCAGTGATGTATCGTGATGATCTGAGCTGTTGACTTAAAATCCTCTTTTCCCTCGCATGTCTCCTGTAGTGATGCTGTGGTCATCCTGCTCCCTGCAGATCCTCTGATCTCAACTCAGGACATCCCTTCAGCACTCCTCTGCAACAAACACTCAGCATTTACAACTGTCTACATAAACATGTTTCAGTGCAAGTTTATCCATCATTTAGCCGGTAACCAATGTGCTGTAGTTACACAGAGGTGCAAAGGTGACCCATCCTTTGTCCTTTATACTTCTTTTAATGGGGCAGTTACTGAACACAGTTGCTACAGCCTCAGTCCAAATGTTAGATTTGTCTAAATTTCCTCAGGTGAAACTACAGTTTTAGGCAGACACAGCCTTAGATTTTATACAGTTTTTTTTTGTTTTTGTTTTTTTTAACCCAATAAAAACAAAAAGATGGAATGATGCCTCCAGTCGCGTGTTTTCTTTCATACTGTTCTGAGTCTAGTTCAAACGCAGCTTTTTTTATACATATTGTAACAAGTTAAATTACAAAAATTTCATAGCATTCTGTTTACACAAACTTGTATGACTTTCTTGGTGAGTGTTACTAGCAAGGTAGGTCTTCAGAGTGTGGTTTCAGACCAAAGCCCCATTTCCTAAAAGCATCTTAAGGCTGAGACATATAATAATCACTGATGAAAAATGCTGTCTAAGCTGTGAGTTTAAAGTTCTCCATGTCTGGATATGAGAACATAATCCAAAGGCCTGTGGAAGGGGTACACCTGTAACCAAGTGAAGCAATTCCTGCAGAGCCAGTATGGAATTACAAGTGGAGCAAGTACTTCCTCCATCTACAAATTTTGTTTACAGTGGAATATTAATCGACACCGTTACTCCCTTCTAGGAAGAGACGGTGTTAATGCTGCTGTAGCATCATTAGTGTCAAAGTGGACCGTATTGTGGAAGGAAAGTAATGACTGGAATGTTGAGAGCTGCTGGATTAAAGTTGGGAGAGCGGTGCACCAGGTGAGCACTTGGTGAAATGACCACAGTCTACACTCAAATGAGAAGAGAGGGTACTGCCAGACAGACAAATCCTCATGTATATTATGCAGAGTACGCAGGACATAAATTACACATGGATCAAAATGAAAACTTATTGACTTTGGAGTAACTGAGGTTGTGGCATCTGATGGATTCAGTGGTAAGATCTTGGGTTTTGCGGTCATGCCTGTCAAGAACAACCTCACAATTTATGATGAGGTCTTTAGAGTTATTTTCTTAAATTGTGGCCTTTTTGATCAGTTAAGGGTTGATTATGGACGGGAATTCTATCTTTGCTTGTACCAACAAGACAACTTCCAAGCTAACCGCACAAACACCAACAGGCCCCCGTACATACAAAGCCTGTCAGGACAAAACCATGCTGCTGAGAGAAAATGGGTTGAGATAAACGCAAGAGTAAATTACCCAATCAAGCACACTCTCTGTGCGCTGGCCAACAACGGCTTGCTGGATATGGATGACGTGTACCAAATTCTGTGTCCACTTTTGCGCAGAACTGCTGCAGAGCTGGTTTAAGAACATTTGTCCCTGCATGGAATGCCGACACAATACCACGAAAAGGTATTCCAGATGTCTTGTTTGCCAACAACCTAAGAACATCAACAGTACCTCTGGAGCTTCTACCTCCTGCTCAAGTTCTGTCAGCAGATTACATCGCCAATGGAGAACACCTGACCCACCCCACAGACATTGGGTGTGACCCTCTAGTTGGGCATGCTGACCTACTGCAGCAGCGTGATAGTCTGTTTTCAACTGCTTATCCCAGCTTTGAGGACATATTTTACAGTACAGTCACCGGTCAACACGCTGTCTTTACGGAGGCTCTGCTGTCATACATTGACATTACACAGCGACTCAGAAGAAATCAACCCTAAGCCAATGAGTAACCTAGATATAGATAAGTGTTGGTGATGTGATGTACACCAATGAGCCAAAACATTATGACCACTCAGGTCTAGGATACATTAGACTGGTGGTCATAACGTTTTGGCTCATTGGTGTATAACCAGGTAGTGACACTTTTGCAACAACTAAAGCAATGAACTTTATGAAAAAAAATGTATTCAATAAATTATGCATTCATGAGTG
Source organism: Oplegnathus fasciatus (assembly GCA_003416845.1). Classification (NCBI taxonomy): domain Eukaryota; kingdom Metazoa; phylum Chordata; class Actinopteri; order Centrarchiformes; family Oplegnathidae; genus Oplegnathus; species Oplegnathus fasciatus. Next base: position 187,925 of record NTHP01000558.1, on the reverse strand, counting down.
GTTTGCATTTAAAAATTGTAACGATAAAATTATAACTGCTCATTGTGTAACTATAGACATTTGAGTGTATGTTTAGTAAACTGGCATTTTCCTCTTCTGATGGATGAGGAGCAGTGAGCAGTCTGCGTGGTGTCGAAGAGAGTCTGAAAGTGGAGGTTAAGTGGGCTGAATCAACTATTCAAGAAGAGGTTGAGAAAAAGAAAAGTGAATTGAAATTTAATGTTAAATTTAATTCAATGAAATTTAATGTAAGTTAAGCTCTTTACCATTGTTTGTTAAAATGACCTTACTGCGAGTTACTGTTAACACTTGTATGAATAACTTGTTAATACTGCGAGTTACTGTTGTCACTACTTTATAACTTTTTAATACAACAAGTAACTGTTATGCTGCGATATTGAAGATTTCTGCCCCAGATTGTTCTGAATTAAACAATTTTACTTCAAGACATGCCCTTTGTGTGTGTGACATAAAATTATTTGCAACATTAAGCCCTACTAGACTGGGCTTCATTTCCCAAAAATCATCTTCAGGCTAAAATGATCTTAGTCCATGGAGTTACAATGGGACTAAGGCCGTCTCAGCCTTAAGATGCTTTTAGGAAATGGGGCTTTGGTCTGAAACCACACTCTGAAGACCTACCTTGCTAGTAACACTCACCAAGAAAGTCATACAAGTTTGTGTAAACAGAATGCTATGAAGTTTTTGTAATTTAACTTTAACTTGTTACAATATGTATAAAAAAGCTGCGTTTGAACTAGACTCAGAACAGTATGAAAGAAAACATGAGACTGGAGGCATCATTCCATTTCTTTTTGTTTTTTACTGGGTAAAAAACTGTATAAAATCTAAGGCTGTGTCTGCCTCAGTGTAGTTTCACCTGAGAAAATTCAGACAAATCTAACATTTGGACTGAGGCTGTAGCAACTGTGTTCAGTAACTGCCCCATTAAAAGAAGTATAAAGGACAAAGGATGGGTCACCTTTGCACCTCTGTGTAACNTGCTAGTAACACTCACCAAGAAAGTGAGAATATCAGTCATACACGTCTGTGTAAACTGAATGCTATTAAGTTTTTCTAATTTAACTTGTTACAATCTGGATAAAAAAGCTGCTTTTGAACTTCAGAACAGAATGAAAGAAAAAGACTGGAGTTTTTTTTTATTGGGCAAAAACCTGAACAAAATCAGAGGCTGTGTCCACCTGACACTTAAGTTCACCTGAGAAAATTCAGACAAATCTAACATGTGACTGAAGTGTCTTACAGAGGCTGTAACGACTGTTTTCAGTGACTGCCTCATTAAAAGAAGTATAAAGGACAAAGGATGAGTCACCTTTGCAGCTATGTGTAACTACAACACATTGGTTAGCAGCTAAATGATGGACAAACTTGAACTGAAACATGTTTATAAAGACAGTGGTAAAAGCTGAGTGTTTGTTGCAGAGGAGTGCTGAAGGAACGTCCTGAGTGGAGATCAGAGGATCTGCAGGGAGCAGGATGACCACAGCATCACTACAAGACACATGTGAGGGAAAAGAGGGATTTTAATTCAACAGCTCAGATCATCACGATACATCACTGAGCTGCTGGAGCACCTTCACAGAAACATTGAGACATGTGTAGCACCAGTTCCTCCTGACTCACAGTATGCATTTACCTGGGCCGGGCAGGGGGCTGCTCAGCTAATCAACTTTACAGTGATAGTCGAACTTCTACAATCTGACTTTGTTTTGTATTTCAATCTGTGCAGCAGCTGCGTCAGCAAGTGTTTATGAAGCATGGACACACTGCAGAACAAGGCTAACGTTAGCTACATAGGCTAGCGTATTTAGCTTTTTCGTCCTGGGCAATACGGGAAAATCACTATATATGTCTCTCAAGCGATTTGCTGTATATTTACATAAACACAGAGTCTTCCTCGTGAGTTGGCGCCTCTGCCAAATATGCATTTCGAGGGAAAAATCGACGAGACTCAGCTACAACAGTGGGATCTGTGAGCGACCATGACCGGATGTAATCCTTGAATGCAGGTGTGAAGATAGGCGAGACAAGCAGCCCCCGCCAGCCAATCAGACGTTGAGTCAGGCACTTAGAACCCGCCCTCTCAGGCAGCTCAAGACACCGAAAGAAATAAAACAATTTTCTATTTTTCAATTTTCCATTTTTCTATCCAACATTCCACGAATAGAAAATGAGAAAAATGCCCCCAAAATCTTAATTATACATTGATCTGACGAACTAAAAATACAATTTTAGAAAATTGAATTAAAATTTCCAATTTTCTAGTTTTCATTTTTTATATGGAAAATTGAACTGATAAGCTTTACACGGGCCCTGCATTGCAGTGCTTCTTTCACTTTCATTTTAGTACTCATGAGGCAGTTTGTTAGTAGTAGTATCTTTAGTAATTACATGTTATGTATTGACAAAGGAGACGGGGAGAGGCTTCATGCTACATGTTGCCATTTTCCCTGTTGTGTTGATGCATAACTATTGTCTGGTTTTCTAATCAGCAACGTATGATAGCAATAAGACCTCCAGTCTGTGTCCTAGACCAAGGAAACATGACGTTTAGGAGTGTCAACCAAAAACTTTCATTGTTTATTAAATAAAACAACTTGTGACAACTCAATAGATTAGAACTAAGAACTGTGACTAACTTTCATACTTTCATACATTCATTCACTGGCTTCTTTTCCTGCATTACAAAAGCATTTATAACTAAAACATAGCTCTCATATAGCACTTATTCAACACTGCACTAATTACATAATTATCCACATTTGGTGAACCAAATGAAGTACAATTATGCCATATTATGAAATGCTGTTGGTAATGCAGGTTTTGCTTTACCTTCCATGCAGCGTCAAAAAGCAAAAGACACTGGTAATGGTACTCCTTGTTGAATGGGATGGGGTTCGATTCCCTACAGTGTCCTTGTGATTGTTTTGGCATTTACATGAAACCCATTGTGTTTCCTTACGTGTCCCATTTTCCCCTGCATCTCCCAGTGCTCCCCTGTCGGTCTCTCTCTGTCTGTGTTTTTTGTGTGAGTGTGGTCTCCCTTCATCACTCTCCTGGCTTCCGACTCTGCTCATCCAGCACACCTGCCTGCAATCGGCTCATCACCCCTCCCAGCCTACTTACCTGCCACCAGTTCATCAGCCTTGCAGCACTTCAACCCTGGCTTTTCACCCATCCGGTGCCAGATCGTTGTCACAGCTACAGTGGTGGAGACATGCTTCAGGCCTCTGGTTTAGTGATCAGTTCTTCATGTTAAACGCTATATTCACACTGACACAAACAGTAGCCCCCACCCTCCACCTTCATGACTCCGTTTAGACACATTCACTTGTATTTACATTGTTATGGAGTCATTTGTCAGAGTTTGCCACACTGATACCTGCTCATCGATGGCAGTCTTTAGCCTTGCCTTGCTATGCCATTTACTCTGTCACTGTGATGAGCAGATTCATTCAGTTCAATCGCTGTCATTCAGCTACTGAAACTAATTATGTGTGTTCATGCCAGCTGAGTCCTGTCAACTCATTCAGTTAATTAAGAATGTCAGGTACCAGGCCTATATAAGTGTCAGATAACGCTTGACCAAATTTATATTCTCTATAAGGATCAGAAGGGTCGAGATGTCTATTACCACAATAGCTTGTGCGCTTGCCACATGGGACATGCTCCAGCAACAGCAGGGGCATTCAAGACACGAGAGCACAACTGCAGCGTGCAATCCTGTGTTTACGAGAGGCAAGTGTCACACAAATCTAATGCTTTAAGTATTTAAACTAACACATCACAAACACCGCAAACACACTGATAGCTGCAGGTTGTCTCATCAGACATCATGGCATTTTGCCAAACATGGCTACAGTGCGTGCACAAGCCTAAACACAAAAGGTGTTTAGGTGTTCAGCCAGGTAGATGAAAGAAAGCACACATCATAGCCTCAGAATATTTTGTCTGTGTCAGACACATTTTATGGTCCAGGTAGTTCAGATAAATGTTGTTATTCCATGAAGAAAAGAAGTGTGGGAAGTAACACAGTTTCCTTTATTTTGTGGACTTGCATTAGGTAGGTCATTAATATATAGTGTGAATAGTGTGAATAAAATTGGTCCAAGAATAGAGCCTTGAGGGACCCCTACAGGACAGTCAAGGTAAGGAGATTTGGTGTTGTCAATACAAACACATTGCTTTCTGTTCGATAGATATGATTTCATCCACAGGATGGCTTCTTCAGAAAAATTAAAATGTGTTAATTTAGATAAAAGAACCTGGTGGTCGACGGTGTAAAATGCTTTCTTTAAGTCTAGAAAGATGGCACCGACACAGGAACTCTTATCCAATAAGCCTTTGACCTTTTCTAAAAAGACAGTTTGCTGATTCTGTGGAATGGTGGGCACGGAACCCAAATTGCATGGGATGCAGAGGGGTGTAGCCTTTATTTAGATGTCCAGTCAATAGTTTTGCTACCCACTTCTCACCGACCTTAGATATAACCGGGAGGATGCTGATTGGCCGATAATTGGCCATGTCTGTTTTTACCCCAGATTTGAAGATTGGGGTAACCGTGGCCACCTTCCAAGATGATGGAACAACTTTTTGTTTAAATGACAGATTAACCAGATGTGTAATTGGACGTACCAAGGAGTCTTTATGTAATTTTAGAAAGTTGGTGTCAAGCCCGTAGGCATCCTTAGCTTTAGAGCTTTTTAGTGCACCAATAATGTTGGCCACTTCTGGTTCTGTTATTTCCTCTATTTTAAAAATAGGCTGTGCATGATTAATAGGACTATGGGTAACATCAGATGGAGTAAAAAGCTTGGTTATCTCATAGACAGAATTTGAGAAATAAATGTTGAGATTGGTAGCTAGGGTGATCGGATTTTTCACTATTACATTATTAATGCTGAGTTCTAATTCTTTATTATCCTGTTTGTTTTGTCTACTGAGTAGTTTGTTAATATTTTGCCAGATTTTTTTTCTATTCCCTTTTGCACCTTCAATAATGTCCATAAAAAAATTTGCTTTGGCCTGTATTACTTTATTTCTCATTGAGGTGAATTTGTGTCGGTCTGTAATCAGTCCAGACTTCAAAGATTTTTTAAGCAGTTGGTCTCTATCTTTCATCAATTTCCTACATTCAACATTCAGCCAGGGCAGAGTGTTCCCCTTTCTTTTATTTTGACTTCCCCTTCTAGTAAAGGGTGCCATCATTAATTGTTACAAAAAATTAATCACAACCACTCTCTATGTCCCCGCTTGAGAGGACTTTACTCCAATCAAGCTCTTTCAGAGCTGCCTCAAGGTTTTGCTGTTGAGTCTTTGGGATTGTGTCATAATAGGATATAGCTTTAAATGAATTTGAAAAACGTTGTTTTGTGAGCTTTCTTGAGAAAAAAATTGCATTATGGTCTGACAGGTTGGTAAAGAGGTTATAGGTCTTAGTGATTCTATCTGGTCAATTGGTTAACAGCAGATCTATTCTTGTTTTTGAACGATGAGTTATTCTCGTAGGCTGTTCTATTAGTTGTTTAAAACTGAAGTTATCAGTGATCCGTTTAAGATTTTTTCTTTCCTTCTTTTCATTCCAATTAATATTAAAATCACCCACAACAATTATTTCTTTGTTAGAATCACAATGATTGAAAATAACTTTTAGTTGGTCATAAAATCTGACTTTGCTGAGGGTTTTTCGGTACATACAAATTAAAATAAAGGACATTTCAATAGAGAGTGAGATATTCACGCCAACACATTCAAGTTCAACTTCTCTTGGCAATTCAATCTGGTTACATTTTAAAGAGCTTTTGACATACAGTAAAGCCCCCCCCACCCCTCCCTTGATCCCTGTTTTTTCTAAAAACATTGTATCCAGGCATGGATATTGCAGCTTCTGGAGAGGAATGGGTTAACCAAGTTTCCGTCAGGCCTAAAAAGTCAATGTTGGAATTGCTGAGTAGATGCTCCAGTTGTTCGCGTTTAGGGGTCATACTCCGAATGTTTAGGTGTCCGCCAAATAACCCTTTAGTGCAACAGCATGCTTTGTCTTCTGCTCTTTCCGTTGCCTGACTCGGGGTACGACGAGATTGTGGATCCCAGACTGTTTTAGCCTGATTCAACGTTTGGAAGAATTTTGTGGTCCGGTGCCTTTTCATAACTGGATTCCTAGATTTGATAGACATGGTCGGTTGTACATTTTGACAGTCTAAAATTGATGAAGGTGGGTGAGTTAAACACTCACCACTGGAAGTTTCTGCAGTTTGTAAGCTTGCTTGTGCCACAGGTGAGTGCGCTGGCTTTGGGTTGATCTGCGTGAGACCTCCGTCTGGACTGGGTAAACCGGAGCTAGCTGGTAGCCTCAGGAAAGGTTCTGGGTTGATCTGCGTGAAACTGCCATTTGAACTGGACAAACCTAGCCCAGCTGACAGCCTCGGAAACGTCGCTGCAGCCGGGCTGATGGCATCACCGCCGCCGGGAACAAACCATGGCACGGCAGGTGCTGGCGGCCTTGGAAACGATGCCGCTGCCGGGCCGATCACATCATTGCTGCCGGGTATGAACCACGGCACGGCAGGTGGTAGCCTCGGGAACACCAAAGGTAAGTAGAACATAGCTGGGTTGATGAGCCAGTTTTTACCACGGGTTGCACACTGAGCTCCATTGAGTGGTAGCACCACAGGTGGTTGTGTAGTGCTTGAACTAGCGATACCTGTTGGCTGTGGGCCAGGATTAAGTTCTACATCACCAGCCAGTAGTAAAATTATGGCGAACTGAACAAATCCCAGACACAAGTTAGATGGTAGTATCTCCTCGCGTGTCTTTGGAGGCGCCTTGGCGTGGCCATTGTTTAGGAGCTTGGAGAACAAAAGGTGTTGGCTCCTTAGAGCCGGGAGAGGCTCGGTTGCTGTTTTCTTTTATAAAGCGACATCGTACCGATTGCAAAAATAAAGCAGCAACATACAATATTGTAATCCATTTTGTAATCCAGCTTTGTAATAGAAGTTTAGATGGTTTTAATGAAACACACGCAGCATCTGCCAGGCTGCATGTGTGCGCTGCACCGACCATTTCTCTATCGCAGGTGAGACAGGTGAGACAGGTGTCAAAGGCAGAGGTGGCGTGGTGTCCATAAGCAGACGTGAAGGATTGGAAGGGAAGAGATGCTGTTGACCGATCCTTGTGGTGTGATAGGAGGTTTGTGTTTTTTCTGCTGGTTAAAATTTGGACATGCATAAGGGGGATGGCTACCTTTACACCTCCAGCAAAATACTCGAGAAGAAGTGGTGGGTTGTGCTGAGGTCAAGGGGTGTGATGGTTGAGAGAGTGTTTGAGTTGATTCTCCTTTGTCTTTTTGTTTGCTCAGTTGTTTTTTCCGCTAGTCATATTGTGTTTGGCTCATTTTGACCTTCTCCAGCTGTTGTCCCAACCTAACCAGCTCCCCCACTGTGTTCACCCTCTTTCACAGTTGGCTGGCCATACGAGGAGGTGTTCTTGAGGATGAGTATGATGACAGCTTTCTCTGTAATGTCGGGTTTCCAGCGGCAGCACAAAGAATGGTACATATAAGCAAAGTCTCTGATACTCTCATCCTCACCTTGAACTCGTGTTCGCACTCTTTCTGCCAGCTCATCTTCATATCTTCTGAGGAAATTGGACTGAAAGTCTGTCCAGGAATGTGTACTTACACGAGTCACATCCCACCAATCCCTTGCTGTACCATACAGCACGTTCCTGAAGGTTACCATCAACTCCTCATCAGACAGTGGATTGAGAGACAGAAAATCTTTGCATTTCTCCAAGTACAATAGAGGGTCTGGGGTGTCCTCCATGTCCTGTAGCTTAAGGGGACATTTCCCCATGAACCTGCGTCCCAAGTCTCCTGAGATCGGAGAGTCATTAGGTGAAGACAGTGGACTCTCTGTCATAACAGCATGCATTGTTGACTGCAGATGTTGCTGCTGAGGAAGTGTTGTTTGCTCACTAGTGGGACCGGTTTGAACTGAGGCATCGGTCAGTGCAGACATACAAAGACTTTGATTTTTCATAGTGGACATATCACTGACCATGCCTTCAAGATGTTGGAAGCATTTCCAGATCTCCGTTTGAAGATGATTGACACTCTGAGCCATGGGACGAAGGACGCCAGTTTCAAACGCCAGTTTAAGTTAGCTGTAACTTGATCTTGAACATAATTGAATTGCTTATCCATCGTTTTCTTTAACTGTTGCAGTTGCTCATCATAGTATGTGGTGATGTCGTTTGAAAATCCAGTTAAAGCAAGCTTGAGCTCCTCCTTGTGGCTGCTCTGTTCCATTGCCAGTAACTGAATTTTTTCCTGTATTTTCTCGTGCAAAGATTCCTGTGCTGATTGCAGCAGCTCTGAAGAAGGCCGGGCATTAGGGGAAGTAGCCCCACCTTGTGGCAAAGCAAGCAGAGGCAGCGTCAGGTCTGACTCTCCACAGAAATCCATGTCCAATAATGAATAACTTGTTCTTGGTGAACCAGAGCTTTGATGAGCTTCCCTTATCATTACAGTTTCTATCACAGAACTTTCTGTATTAGGTCCTGTCCTGTGTTCGTTTGAGGGATTCTCCAAGATGTCCTCCAGTGCCGAAGCCATTGTTTACCCACACACAATTTCAGTTTCTTTTTTTTATTCAACTTGCTGTAAAACAAATTCGCCGAGCACACTCTATTGTTTTGTGCTTCTTTGTCTGTTCTTCCTTCTATTGTTTGTTTGTTTTTGTTTGTAATTCCCCTTTTTATTTATTTATTTCTTTTTCAATTTAAGCTGTTTGTTTTGTTTGTTTGTTTGTTTCAGGTTACCTGGGTTCTTTTGACGTTGGGCGCCATTTATTTATGTAGCGGTTTGATCATGTTTAACCCAATAAAAAATTCAAAATCAAACCCCACAAAGGACACATGCATTTCAAGTGCACATTTCACAACACAAACGAATTAATAATTGATTGCAAGGCAGTGGAATAAAACACTCAATCACACCATCAGTTCAATTTTCAAAGGTTTATACTAGAGCAAAAAGAAAACAAATATCAGTCCAGTCCATATAATTCAGTTTAGTTTATAAGGTAACAAAAATACTCCACTTCGGGATTCCCCGGTATCACTATAGTTCAATTCAGTTCAGTTCACGCAACAAAAATAATCCACTCCGGGATTCCCCGGTTACCCACAAAACAAAATCAAAACAAGGAAGTATTCCCCGGCACAGTTCGGTGTAGTAAACTCACCAACAAAAATCCATAAACCCCCAAGCTTTAGACACGAAGGAAAAGCAAGAGGAAAAAAACAAAAAACAAATGGTCACCCGGCTTAGACGACTCACGGTTACCGTGGTGAGTAGTAATGACGGCGTTGTCGAGTCTCCGGAGACGTTTAGCTGTCGGATGCCCGACGGATTCCCGGGGAAGATGATTTGCCCTGGTTCATGAAGACACTATAATCGGGAACGAACGCGGACTTTAACACGACGCAAAAGCCATGGTAGGCTAACGAAGTGGAGGATTAACTTCTCCCTGCTCTTCGGTTGCCGGCGTCCGACGCCATACTGATCCGGCAACTCATCATAAAGGGATGTAAGGGGCCGGACTTCATCAAAGCTGGTAAAACAGAGCCATATCACTGGCTGACATTTTGGGCGATCGCCACACATTCAGCTGAGGGGACTGTTTTACATGTGCAGTTTCTTTTTGTCTAGTTAAATGTGGTGGATACAGAGGTTACTGTATTTTTGCAGGCCTCCAGAAACATGCAAAACAGCTATATTAGTGGGGCGTTTTATGCTGGAACCCAAAGGACAAATAACGTGTTTATGCTCTCTGCAACCAGCTCAGCATCAGCCTTAATTTTGGTGCATAACTTGCCTGTATTACTGGTAGTTTGGCATCAGGACAGGCCTCACAGTTGTAGCCCTTTTCTGCATGTCTACACCCTGAGTTCTTACCCAAGGCGTTTTTGTTTATTTAAAAAATAAAACAACTTGGAAGATATTCTCGCAACATGATTTTCATTTCATGATTTCATGATTTCATTGTCGTACTAGATTATGTTAGTGTAGCATGACTTTTCAAACATCGTACCCTAAAGAGAGCTGTAACCTCTCAGCTAATTGAATGGATTGCATGCACAGATAGACCAGGGAACTCATTTATAAAAATGTTCTTCGATTTATACTTGAACTCATTCTTAAGATAATTTCCAACGGTGTGCTTAAGCTTGATTCATAAAAGATACCGAGCATAAAAAACCTTGCTTACGCAGGTTCTAAGAAGCCCATTTGTGACTTGCACCTGTGATCTAAATTCCCATTCATCAACATGCCAACACAACTGATAAAGGTCAGCACCCTCAGATATATTGACTTCCTCAGTCCTTGTGGCAGACAAGCAAGCACCTTCTCCATCCATGCCATGGTCTCTGTACTTCTCCAAGCTCCTGGAATATGCAAGAGACCGCCTTTCAATCTCCGTGCACACTTCCAGGGTCTTGGCAGCAATGGTCAACAGCGGAAATGAGTCTTCTTCTGCTAGGTGGACCTGGACAAAGTCTTTGAAGTTCCACCACACCTTCTTTCCGCCCTTGATGTCCCAGAATTTGAATGCACCTCCAGCATCCTCACCTTGTTCCCCAGCGTTTCCTTGAACCTGCTGAGGTTCACTGCCACCTTCCTCTCCAGGGCGTTGCACTGTCCATGCAGCTTGTCGCTTAAGTTTTTAACCAGGTCAGCCCATAGATTGACCATGTCCTGCCAGAAGTCCTGCTTCAAAGCGAAGAGGGCAGATTCGAGGGTCTGATGCTTCTCTGTGAGGAACTCTGTCAACAACTTGTGCCTCACCTCAACCTGTACTTTTTGCTCCTCTACATTTATTTGACACTTGTAGTTACTTTTTACATAATGATATGATACAGTACTTTACTACTAATCTACCCAGTAGTATGCAAAGTATCTAAAAGTGGCTCCACATTGATGAACTACAACATTAAAATGCTCTTACATGTATTTGTTAGTGATGAAAACAGAATAACATTTAATATTCTATAATAATATAACACTATGAAAGGAGCCATTCCAGACATCCTCCTAAACACACACACATATGCTGGCAGGACAGGTTAAGTACTGAGATTGGACAGAAGTAGTTTGTTGTCAGAGGGAAGATTTCAAGCCAAGCCACGACAACACTGTTTTCAGCTTTGGTCACTAGAGGGCACTCTCGGTCTGACGTCTTTTAAAACAGTTCAGCAAACCAAACCTCATCTAGTCTCTCAATACCACCGCAAACGTGACCTTTGTCACCACATATTCTCCATCAGCTGTGAAGTTAGTCAGAGTGATTAAAAGCAATTTTCAAAATATTACAGGGGGGACTGAGGACCACAGAATCCTTGCAGCTTTGTGACAAAACAGAAGTTTTTAATTTAATGGAGATTTTTTTTTTTTTTTACTACAAATCAAAGGCACAGCTATGGGCAAGAAATCTGCCCCTGGCATATGCCAACATTTTCATGGCCGGATGGGAAACTTCAGCCCTGGCATCCTGCATCACACCTCTACATTATTCCAGATATTTGGATGACATCTGGGGTGCATGTGGCCTCACTCAAAAGAGTATTTTGACCAAATTTTAATCACTCTGAACAACCACAGCACATCTAGCAAACTTAAATCTATCTTACCAGAGTAACATTTTGAATACACAACTTTTACTTGCAATGGAGCATTTTTAGACCAGGGTATATCTACTTTTACTTCAGTGGAGGATCTGACAGGTATAAAATTATGGCAACAGATGGTACTAGCCTACATAAACTAGCAGAAGACTTGCCCAGTCTCTAGTCGATAAGGTTGCTAATGCTGCATAACCATGTCATAATATGTACATAATAACAATACAATTCAAAGCAACACGTGTAAATACCCAGAGGTGGAAAGTAACAAAATACATACTTACTGAAAGTTGTAGTGGGTAACCTGTATAAAAATAACTTTTAGTCATATTTGCTAAAACTGTCACTATGTCCTGACAGTGGTACATGAGACAGATAATCTGAAAAAAATCATGCTCCCCTGGCTCCACCTGCTGCCCCTAAGGCCATTTGCAAGAATCCACCGCGCCCGAATCAAAACAACCAATCAGAGCCAGGAGGAGTATCTTTTTTTTTTGTATTCATTTCTTTACCAGGAGGAGTATCTTATGGAGTGTCAATCCCTGCTCCTGCACACGCTGCGGGCAGCTCCCCTCCCCCTGCGCATGCGCTAACTCCGTCAAGCGCCGTATCTTCAATGAGCGAAAGAAAGAATTAGACTGAGTGACTCTGCGGAGAGGGGCTTTGGAGGCGAGCTGGAGTGCAGCACAGCAGAGAGAGAGGGAGGGACCTGGAAGTTGTACTCGTTCAAAGTCCACTCTTTTCTCAATTCTACCAAAGTACAATTTTGTCATAAACTTTATTGATCCCTGGGGGACAAATTCACAGGCTACCCAGCAGGATGTAAAGTCATTAAAATGAGCTCCACCTTTACCAGCTACAGAATTAAAGTGATTAACATATTTATGCATCAATAATTATGATACAATAGTATAATATATATGATTCTGAAGTGGGCCATTCTGGATAATGAGTAGGGTACTTTTACTTTTTGCTTGTGTTTTCACGCTAACAGATATAAAATTATGGCAACAGATGGTGCTACATAAACTAGCAGAAGACTTGCTCAGTCACTAGTCGATTAGGTTGCTAATGCTGCATAACCATGTCATAATATGCAATTCAAAGCAACACATGTAAATATCCAGAGGTGGAAAGTAACAAAGTACATTTACACAAGTGCTGTACTTAAGTACAATTTTGACATACTTGTACTTTATTTGAGTATTTCCATTTTATGCTAATTTACACTTCTACTTCACTACATTTCAGAGGGAAATATTGTACTTTGTACTTTACTATATTGTCTGTCAGCTTTAGTTACTAGTTACTTTTCAGATTTAGATTATTAATACCAATTATATGAATAATATAAATCAACTAATAAATTGTGATGTAGTATTACAGATGAAAGCATAAGTACTATGTACTCACTATGTCCTGACAGTAGTACATGAGACAGATAATCTGTGAAAAAAATCATGCTCCTCTGGCTCCACCTACTGCCCCTAAGGCCATTTGCAAGAATCCTACCGACTTCTGCTTTAAAACCGGAAGTTGCCCAAAAAAGTTGCCATGTTTCCTTTGCACTACTTGCGTTGTTTACAGCTTACAGTTCACTTGGCTTGTATATAGAGTTATTATTTATGTTATTGGTCATCTGTGCTTTATATATATATACATATATATTAGCCTCTATATATACAGACGGGTGACAAATTAAAGGAAAAAGCTGAATCCTTGACCCTTACAGTGAGGGGATCCAGTTGCTCTGTTATGCTGTGGGGGGCATTTTGCTGGCATGGTATGGGTCCACTTGTCCCCTTAGAGGGAAGGGTCACTGCAAATCAATACAAAGTTGTTCTGAGTAATCACCTTTATCCTATGATGAAACATTTCTATCCTGATGGGAGTGGTCTTTTCCAGAATGACAATGCCCCCATCCACAGGGCACAAGGAGTCACTGAATGGTTTGATGAGTATGAAAATGATGTGAATCATATGCTATGGCCTTCACAGTCACCAGATCTCAACCCAATTGGACGCCTATGGAGATTTTGGGCCAATGTGCAAGGCAGCACTCTCCACCAACATCATCAAAACACCAAATGAGGGAATATCTTTTGGAAGAATGGTGTTCCATCCCTCCAGTAGCGTTTCAGAGACTTGTAGAATCAATGCCAAGGTGCATTGAAGCTGTTCTGGTGGCACGTGGTGGCCCAACACCTTACTAAGACACTTTATGTTGGTTTTTCCTTTAATTTGTCACCTGTCTGGGGGTATATATATATATATATATATATATATGTACATATATATATATATATATATATATATATATATACACACACATACAGATGGCTGACAAATTAAGGAAAAAAACCTACATAAAGTGTCTTAGTATGGAGTCAGGCCTTCAGAAGCCTCCAAAACAGCTTCAGTTCTCCTTGCCAAGTCTGTGGAACTCTATTGGAGGGATGAACACACCATTCCTCCAAAAGATATTCCCTCATTTATATATACACAACCTTTTTTAATCAGGTAATCTCAGATCAAGAGATCAAGATCTCTTTTGCAAGAGAGACCTGAGTACAGCAGATACAAAGAAAAACAAACCAAGCCAAACTTAACAAAATGATATTCAGTAATTGGTTGAAATAAACCATCACCAAATCTTAGTATTATTTATAAAATAATTTTTCTCTCTTCTTTGGAAAAAATTCATTATTGAAATTCTGATTAAAATGTTTCTACAGCGACACCTGCAGGTGAGAGGGGGCAGGGCAGTCTGTGTGAAGTGATGGTGGGGGGCAGAGGAGGACGGGCTCCTGCTGTCCTCCTCAGGGTGGGATTTCTTATATCAATTTAATGTACTTCAGTTTTTTCACGCTACTGTGATTGGCCAAAACACATACAACATAACCAATCAACAACCAGAATACAATATTGACATCGCGTTGGTCCAATGAGAATTTCCGAAGTTCATCTTCAATTCTCCACCACAGATTCATTGCATATTAGAAAATAAATTCTAACATAATTTTCAACAGAGTCCAAACATACTTTTTTCAGATTTACGTTTCCGTTTTTTATCGAGCAGCAGCTAGCTACTTGTGTTAGCTAACGCAACAGTTAGTGTAAGAAATATTTTCTTGTCTGTTCGTATTCGGATCAGGTTTATATACTCATTTTGTTTACATAATCAATACATAACCAGGATGTGTTTATTTTGTGTTTATTATCACTGTGCATGCCTTTTATTACTTGCATAAATTGATGTGTTCACGTTAGTCCTGGAGCGCTGATGGTCAGAAAAATTAACTGACAAAGCAGAAAACACATATCCAAGCACACAAACATGAGAACAGTAAGAGGTCATTAAGACCTGTGCACACCAGAGTGTGTGTGTACTTGTTAATAAAACAATTCAGTTCCTTTTCAGAGTTTCATTTTAATGAGGAACTTGATACGGTAGCCTTGAAGAGGTGAGATAAAATTTGGCAGATGTTTCAGGTACGTAATATAGTCACAACACATAGTTTCCTTGTATAATGGCACCCCCACATGGTTAAAGGTGTAATAGCACATAACCCCACCTTTTTTTGACCAATCAGAGACTACCAGTGATTTCTGTGTTTTGATTAAGTAGCTAATCAGAAGTGTCCCACGACTCAACAGGTGGAGCATATGTTTTCATATAAAAACTGATGCACACTAGAGCAACTCCAGTTGCTCCAGGGACCAGTTTGTTATGTTGAACTCTGTTTTGATGGACCTGGTTCCTATGTTCAATAAATCTACAAAACACCAGACTCTGAAGACTTAGTGTTGTGATCTGAGCTCATCTGGCCCAAGCGAAGATTTTTCTCCCACATTAGCTTGTTGTTGCAGCCCTGAAGGACTGTTAAAGCTTGGGTAGGCAATGTCTTTTAGAAGCATTTTTTGTTATATTTGTTGAAAATCTCTTTACATCCCGACAGCAATCAATAAATCAAATGCTCTGACAAACAAAAGAAAAAAATCTGGTGTCTGTGGTTGTTGTAGGACTGTAATACAACAGCCACACCGAATGAAATGATTGGACGTGCTACCTGTCTGTCTACCTACACACCTGCCCACCCGTGCGCACTCATGCCCGGAGTCTTCCACACGGCTAGGCGGCTAAAGTTAGCGAACCAGTCGAACAAGAATGGCAGAGAAAGAAAAGAAAGACAGAAGTAGAAAAGGCTACGACCAAAAAGAGGTTAGATAAAGCAAGAGGTCAAACAGGAGTCAACATCGGTATGGATTTTCAATGATGGCAAGAACTGAGAGAGTTGAAGGGCTGAAAAGTGACGCTGTAAGTACTAACAACACCCATGTTGGTTGTTTATGTTCATCATGATGATGTTCGGTGTTTTCAAACATGTGAATGAGACATGAGGTAGTTGGACATGGTTAGTGATGACAACAATGTGCTGCGCTCCTCTCCCCAATGCTCTCTCGTGGACTCATCCTCCAGCAGTAGTCAGGCAGTGCGCGTTTGTGTGTTTCGAGGGGAGTGGCTTTGGGGGGAGACCTGAAGGAGGGGGCGGTTGGATACTTTCAAAATCTAGCTTACTCTTGCTGGTTTCTCCAACACTGCCCACCCCAGCTTTAAGCTAACGGCAAGACTGGATTTGGACTTGGGGTGGTGCGGCGTGGCAGGACGCCACCGGGTAGCGGATGGAGAGCTCTGCTCTGCTGGCGCAGCCTCAGGCCTCGCTGCCTCAGCTGTCCGGGCTGGACCCACAGTGGGACTATGGTGGCATGCGGCGACCCGATGCGCTGCTGCAGTCCGCTCACCCAGGACTGGATCCTGTTGTGGGGAAGCCTGACCAAAGTGGCTAGTAAGTAGGAGGCAGACGAGAGAAACTTTGTCCCAATGTAACAAAAGGTGTTTTATTTACACAACCAAGTGCCACCATGCTACATGTGTATGCCAAAAAAATATGTACAAACTTAAAAAAAGAAATAAACAGTTAACTGGACTTAACTGAACAAAATTCAACACATAATAAGGTAACTTAAATTAACTTAGCACTACATGCACTCAGCTACACACTGATGTCCATCCCCCTCTTAACAGCCAAAAGCATCTGCTTATATAGACTGCTCCATCAGCAGGAGTCATCTAGGCTGTACCATCTAGGCTGTAGCTCCACTACCTCTCCTGAAACAGGTAAGTGACAGTTATTAATTCTCACTCCATTCCCAGAAGAAACACTTCCACATAGCGCTCACACTTCACCATATCACAAACATTTGTAACCATGCATCCACTGATTACAATCAACAAAATAATTACTTTAACCAATTTACCTCCCCCCCTCATACTTGGTCTTACCCAGTGACATTACTGATGATGTCACCCAGCGTATAAATACAGGAAATGAATGGGTGCGCCCTCCTTTTGTTTCTGGGCCACATGGTGGGTATGGTAAGTAGCAAAGAAAATGATTAACTTATAGAACTGAACCAATAAAAAATAACTAAACTTAACAATACTAGTCTGTGTTTTACTTTAAACCAAAATGTTGATGGTATGTGAACTGTAACCAAACATAATGCAAAACACAAACAAACCCGGGATAGTATGTGCCTGCAAATCAATGATGGAACTATGGCTAAAGCAAACAATTAACAAGCATGGTTAAATTAGTAAGACATGGTAATGATGGTAAAAATGGGGACAAATGGTGTGTTCTCACCCATTTTGTCACACCCATTATGGGCAACGGACTGCTGCTGCACGGGCTGCGTGGCATGGAGGATGTTCAGGTGAGACAGAGCTGAGATTTACAAGGGTATAACTACATGAAATATTATTTTCTAGTTCCATTTATTGTGATTTTTTAGTTATTTTAAGGATTTGGGGATCACTTTAAAGGTAAAACTACACACTGCTTTTAAGTGTTTTAAAGTTGGGTCCAGGGACTAATGTTACCAGGGTCCGTTGGGCAAAACAGGGAATATGCCACTGCAAGTATATTACAATTCATCGAATATTATCTCCATAACAGACAGCAGATTTATTAATTGTAATCATGACTTTAACCCTTCATATTTGCGACAAAGACAATTTTACAATCAACCAAAACAAAACATTTAATCCAGGTAGCCTGCACGTTTGCATGTCAAAATATAACAACTCATTGGCTATTCTTTCTTAGTTTGGAGGGCAGTTAGAAAATGCTGCAAATAAACCAGATTAAAATAAATACATTAAGATTAATTAAACTGCTAAAGCTTGGTTTGTGTTGATATTTTGCTGTCTAGACGTCTTCTGACCTTACAAGATCCAGAGAAGACAGCCAGCCTTTCCTTCTGTCTTGCTCTTGGAAGACAGCCATGAAGATTATCTCCCAACATGTGAAGTGTTTGGAACCCTCCCACAGGCAGAAGAACTCATAACACTTAATTTTTGCTTTGTTTTCAATAATTCCAGATGTTTGTTTTTCCTTTTGAAATCAGAGGGTGTTGTGTAAAATTCCCACTGTAACATACTGGGTTCTGCGTCACCCCTCGTTGGACTGACAGGCTTCTAGTGACTCATTACACACTCCAGGTTCATTCCCATCCAGCAAGTTACCATCATCAGTCACCACACTTTCCTTCACAGGTGTTGAACACTGGTCTGCTTCTCGTTACATCTCACACCCTTGATAAATACTCTCATCTTCTGCTTTAGGCCTGTATGGTTCATCTGGAAACAACAATAAAATTATGTTTATATGAAATCTTGTAAGCCATTGTTTTACTGCTTAATTTTTCATTGAACATGAGAAAGTAGAGATAAGTAGCTAACTAGTATAAAATACTAGTTGGCTAGCGTTGGTTTTCCTCCTGTTTTTTTGAGTAACCAGCCGCCATATGTGTGTATATATATATGTATATATATATGTATGTATGTGTATATGTATGTATGTATATATATATGTATGTATATCTGCAATGATGTGAGGGTGTCAGGTGAGGCATCTCTGCTTTAAAATGCTGCTGCTCCACTCCAATACAATTGAAGTGAGTGAAATCCACTTTCACAGAAAATAGTCCCCATGAAAACTGTAGACCGTGTACTCTATATCTTATCCATTCACCTCCATTGTTTTGGCACTGATTCTAAAAGGAGATGTTGCTATTGGATTTTTTAGATGCTTTTTCAATGCTGTTAGCATCACAAAGTAATTCTGACTGATCTTATCGCCATGTTGGGAGTTAAATAATGAATGTAGTTACCACTGTGGTGCCACGTGCAGAAAATGCACGTGGCATACTTCGTTTCGGCTGCTGTATGATGGCTTCAAGTATTTAATAAACTCAAAGGAAAGAATCTTACAAACATCAGTACGTTTCTGCAAAACCCCGGATTACATTCAGTGACATGCGAACAACATTATTGGTTAGACTCACTGGTATTGCCCATTACAGACTCTGCCTTAATTGTATTAAAAGTTGCATTTTGTTGCAGCCTGTAATGTAGAGCTGACCTCCTGAACACCCCTCTCCACCCCTGCTTCAGTTGAACTTTCCTCTCTCTTTTCCTCTTAAAAAAGGAATGAACCAAAGTGTTTTTTAAATAGCATTGCAAGTGACTAATGACTGAAACATGCAAAAAGCCATTGCAGGAGAGATTTTCTCAGCAAGACAAATGGATTTTCAGCAGAATAATTAACTTAATTAACAAATTTGAATGCATATTCATCAAGCCATTGACGTCGTTCCAGCAGCAGCTTGATGAACACTCCTGTAATAAGGATCTCATTTACATCTTGCCATACACTGCCATTTGTAGATGAAGATGGGATGAACTGGAAAGAGAGAGACAGAGAAATGAAAGACAGAAACTGCTTAGCCAGGTCTATGTTCATGTATTACCTTGAAAATACAGAAATATTTGGTTAAAAGAGTATGTAGGTGCCAATCCGGTCTCAGGGCTACATCATGGCATCCCAGGGTCCCCCTCTTGCTCAATCACAGACTTGCACTGTGTGTGTGTGTGTGTGCATGTTACAACCAAGATTATTAGAAATTAGATATCTTCCAGAGAGTGTCGTCACCCTCAGATAAGAATTCTCACTGATCCTTCACATAAACACTCTGGTTAACCTGCAGGTGCCATCTTTTTGTCTCTATTTTTGAAAGACTATCATGTGGATTCAAACATTGTGGCTTTTTACATTGAAGTATGTGAACCCCAGAACAAAACCCTGTCAACTACAATCCCATACAAAAAACACATAAGAAAATCATCTTTTCTATTTTTTACGTGTTAAATATATTACTTGTATTTCCTCACATTTTGATTTGTTTTAACACCCCTGCACACCAACCTATAATTAGGCCAGCAAGTTTGCTCCAGACATGGGATCATGACACGGTTGTTCTATACAAAAGCATTTTATGAGTCATTCATACAAAACCAGCATTTTCAGCACATGCCCAAAGACTCATGACCATCTCTGTGATTCCTGCATTTTATTATGGTATTGCTGCTGATATCAGTGACAATTCAGCCTAATCCAGGCCCCGAACCAATGCAATTGCTGCTTATGCCTTCATGCTGACTGCCAGCATCACAGACTGGTTCTAGGAACGTGAAACCTCTCAGGTAGGGAAGGAACCAGAGCTAATGCGGGAGGTGGAGCAGTACCAACTAGATATAGTTGGGCTCACCTCTACGCTCTGGCTCTGGAACCAAAATCCTGGATAAGGGCTGGACTTTCCCCTTGTCTGGAGTTGCCCAGGGTGAGAGGCGGGTGTGGAGATACTTACGAGCCCTCGGTTGAGTGCTGCTGTGTTGGAGTTCTCCCCGGAGAACATGAGAGCCGTCTCTATGCAACTACGAGTTTCTGAGAGGAAGACTCTGACTGTTGTTGTCCCTGGGTTGGGTCCTCTGGGTTGGATACCGCATAGGGAGACTCATGGGCAACGATGGCGATACGTGGAGGGGGGTGACTGTGGGAGTGGGAGTGGCCTTCCCGATCTAAACTTGAATGGTGCTTTGTTGTTTGACTTCTGTGCTAGTCACGGATTGGTCATAACAAACACAATGTTCAAGCATAAGGTGATTAGGGTGTACTCTACATTCCCCTCTCTCTTCCTCGAGGCTCCACCTCATTCACAGATGCCACCCCAATAAAATTGGCCAAGATACCATTTTTTTCCAGTGTGCCCCAATTTAGGGGTTCTCAACCTTTTTGGATGTGGGGACCGCAAGCTGGCACAGAGTGGTCTAGCAAACTCTGCACGTGTGTATGTTGATGTTTTGTGCACAGTGAAGCTCAAATATCCAAGTGAATTAACAACAAGAAAAACACATTTTTGATTGGAGATGTTACAGTGGTCAAAATGGCAGACAAGAAACCAGAAGCACGACACAGAGATCAGTCACGTTGCGAGTAAAAGTTTACTGTGAATAAGCAAACAAGTTTCAAACCAGGCCCTCTCCTTAGATTTTACATCTGTGTTCAACACAATGCAGCCAGAGATGATTCAAATGGAGGTTAATGTTGTTGTTGAGTGAAAATGAAAAAGCAATAATCCAATTTTAATTTCAATTTTCACATACTCGTATGGGCGTTCAATGACCATATTCAAATGAAAATGGAAAAGCTGTTTGACATTTCATTTTCAAAGACTTAACCTGCTATATAGTGGACAAAATTCCAATGTAATGAGTGAAACAGCGTCCCTAATCTATTGCATTTACATTTACATGTCACCACACTCTTTTGGGGACACAATGTAAATGTTTATTCAGGGTTGATTCCTTGAATAAACACTAAAATTACTAATTATTTTATTATTTTTCATCACACGTCATCACACTTGTCAAAAAACAAGATGAGAGCTTCATCAGCTGTCAAATTACATTTTACCCTTTAGTTTTCTTCATTATCTGTTCAGTTCAGAGACGGTTGGGCACTACCACACTTGCTGCTCAAAAGCTGTGTGTTGCTAGAGGGTTTACAACCAAACTTGAAAAGCCAGAAATTTTTTTAATGCAGCCTCTAAGCTTAAATAATGAAACACACGAAGTTTCTGTTCAATTGTTAATGTTTATAAAGTGTTTAAATAAAGGAGTGTGTCCTGAATGGGATTTCTGGTTTTCAGAGTAGTGGAACTTCAGTGGTAGGTAACGCTTTAGATTACAGCCCGCAACGTACAGCGTATTGACTCCGGAGTTCAGTATAGTATACCAATACATATATGTAGGTATTGTAAAGATGTGAAGTTATGGAATAAGGGGGTCATAATTTGGGATCTTACAAAGAACTTATATTGTAGTTATGTTTGAACTACTGGGTACCACTTGTTCCCCAGAATCTACATATACTGTATGTATTGGTATGTACTGTAAGTTAATGGTACACCGTACAAATGATTACACCATACCTCGGAGTAATTATGCTGTACGTTGAGGGCTGTAATCTAAATAATTAAAAATCTTATTCTAAAACGTTAATCGCTTCTGATCTGGTTGTGAGATCGCCACTTTTCTAATACGTAAAGAATCTAATCATGTAGATGTAGGTTCTGTGCTGTTGTCCCATTGGTCCCAGACGGAGAGTTGGCGCCAGCTGCACTCATTGCGTTCCTGTGCATGAAAGCGAGTAAAAACACCTGTGTAACAGGATTGGGCTCAATAGCTCAATATAGCTGATATCGATCAGTTCAAAAATGTCTTGATCGGCCCCGAAGTTTTTACGTGTATAAACTTTTAAAATTGTTTTTTATTGGCAATGTGTGAACGGGTTGTAACCTAACCTAAAAAATGAGACCCTCCGTGACTTTCTCTGTTGCCTCTATCAACCTGTAGACTGCTTTTAATGTGTAGAATTCGGGATGTTTTTTCCAGGAAAATCCAATGGATGTGCCCAACTCATCACATACGGATGCTTGTTCAGGACCCCTTGGCGTCACTTTTTAACGCATTGGTCATGGCGTCATTTTTCAACGTGCAGGGTAGTCCGATAGACTACACTAGCTAACGTGCAACACTAGCTAACGTTAGCTCTATGATACTACTTCATATTTATACAGATATAATGTTACACAAGTTACATAATATGTAGATATCTATGTGTATAAACAATAATGTTGCTGCCATATTTATGCCTAATTTAGATGACATTATTTTGAGTGTTGATGGAGCAGCTACAATGTTAGCATAGCTCTGATTGAGCCAAACTCCTTTCAGAAAACAAGCATTTTAAAAGTTGTTTGTTTGTCGTATTGCGGACAGACCTGACAGAGCATGAATTCAGACTTTTTACAAATCAGCATCATGATGTAGTTATTTTGGCAATCTATTTACTTTGGGTTCATACCACTGTATTAAGGTAGATTAATTCGGCTGACATGTCGATCCCAACTTCATTCAGAAAAAAACGTATTTTAAAAGTTGTTTGTCGTCTTGCAGACAGACCTGACAAAGCATGAATTCAGACTTTTTACAAATTGGCATCATGATGTAGTTATTTCGGCATCCTTTTGTTCTGTTTATTGCAATTAAATCACAGCAAAATCTGTTTATTTTGCGATCATGCCGCTGTAGTAAGTGGTCCGCAGGATGGAGCCCTGCGGGACCCCACACACTAATTTGTGACTGTTGGAGTGGAAGTCCCCAAGTGTGACAATGAAATGCCAATTATGCAGGTAGGATTCAAACCACTGGAGAACCGTGCCAGACAGACCCACTCAGTTTAGCCTTTCCAGCAGGATCCCATGATCCACTGTGTCAAATGCAGAGCTTAGGTCTTAGAGTATTAGGACTGAGGTTTTCTTATTGTCACCGTTGATCCTCTTGTCATTAACAACTTTTAAAAGAGCAGTTTCTGTGCTATGAAATGTGCGGAAGCCAGACTGGAATTTATCATGAATATTATTATCTGTAAGATAGCTGTTCAGTTGCTGATATACAACCTTCTCAATGATCTTACTCAGGAAGGTGAGGTTGGAGATTGGCCTACAGTTGCCATTTGGGTCCAGGTTGTTCTTTTTTTAGAAGTGGTCTAATAGCAGCAGTTTTCATGCAATGGGGAAAGTTACCAGTCTGGAGAGAACAGTTTACTAATGACAAGATACCGTCTGTTAAAAGATGAAAAACAGATTTAAAGAAGGATGTTGGAAGTGGATGAAGGGGGCTGATAGAGGACTTAAGTTGGTTTAGGGTGAGATCTCTGGAGTCAACAGTGGAGAAATGCTTGAGATTGTCAGAAAGCGGTGGTTTGAAGAATATCAGCTTTTGCCAGCCTGTGACTAACCCTAGTAGTCACAGGCTGCTGTTGGATTGGAGGTTTGCACAGGGGCAGGTGGATCAGGTTATGATCTGATCTTCTGAGGGGAGGAGGGCTATGGAGGGTCCTTAACATTGGCATACAGTAGGTCCAGTGTCTTATTTCTCTTGGTTGGACAGTCCACAAACTGCTTGAATGTGGGCAGTCGCAGATAGAGTGATGTGGTTGAAGTCCCCGGATATCGTGATGTGGTTGAAGTCCCCAGATATTGTGATGAAGGCATTCAGGTACTGCGTCTGTAGCCTCACGATGACTGAGTGTATGACGTCAATCACAAGCAACGCGTTGGCTGAGGGAGGAACATACTCTCTACAATTCCTATGCACATGTACAGTCTGGAAACCCTCTACAGATGTGTTGGAGTCAGGGATGTCTTTGAGTAGCCACACTGCTCTCACGATAATCTCTCCGACTCCTTGCTAGGGCTGCTAGTTCATCCATCTTGTTAGCCAGCGAGCCCACATTTCCCACGGTGGTGGAAGGCAGATACAACTTGCATCTTATTTTCTTCGCCTGCTGTTTCACTGCGGCCCTACCTCCCCTGTACTTCCTCGTCAATTCCTTGAGGATTTCAGGTCTCTACACTGCCAACAAGCTTGGTCAAAGCAACAACAACAGACCTCTGTTATAAACAATGGCTCCGTTTATGCTGTATTGTTGTGTTGATGGGGACACGGTTTAATAAAAATGCCCCACAATGAAGAACATGGTGAAAACTCAAACAACAAAGCTAAAAGCAAAGAATAAATAACAATAAAATGTGAAAAGCAGGAAAAAACAGAGAACAACTATTGCTGGCTGATGTATGTGCGGCGCGGGAACCGGATAAAATTACATCTCCATTCTGTGTAGCTTATGAGTGTGGGTACAGGCTTGTAGTTCATAATTTTTATTTTTGGTTTCCTGTATGCTGCCTTTTGGATTTAGCACTGCTCTGTGCTAAACGATGTTTTGTTTCTTCCCTTACTCAGTTCCACTCATGATTCTATCCCCTGAATGTTATTGCCTACAGACCACAAAAGACGCATGTGGGTCACATTTTGTGACCATGAATCACTAGTAGGGCAGAAAACAGCGTCCTCTATTGTGCCCAAAATATGCCCAATCCCAACTTGAAGTTATTTGTTTGTCAGTTTCCAAACAGTTTCAACTTCATTACCACCAGCCTCTGGACTGGAGTAGGGCTAATTTGCAAGTAGCCCAGGAAAACCAAGACAGGCCACACCCATTGATGGTGCTCTCAGCGGGAGTGCAGGGAAGTGAGCCACAGAGGAATTATATCACCTCTATGTGTTGTCCAGAGAGTGAGTTTCAGAGCCCAGGGCCATCTGTGCTGCCTTTCATTTGCATCCCCAACAACTGCCCGTCTGTTTACTCCAGTCACTGTTTTATTTTTATCTTTTTTTCCCTTTACTTTGCATCATCTAATCTTATATGTGATTTTAAATGTAACGTAGTTGTTTTTGTTTGTGCCAACGTCATGGCATCATGCTGTTACTTTGATCAGTTGGAAATAATGGGAAACAAAAACTTAAGACTCTGTTCTGCATATGCACAGTTAAAGTCAAACAAAGCAATTAATCAACTGAGTTGATTTGTCCTTGTGTTGAAGCATTATTTCTGAATAGAGTCATGAGAATACAATGCCTTTTTTCATTTCCCTTGGCATAAATACCCTCAACCATGTAATTCTTCCCCAAAGCTATCTATAACACTGAAGTTCTGCACTGAAAACACACACACACACACACACACACACACACACACTGATACCCCTCTTCTAGCCCCATAATACACAGTACAGAGACCTTCTTTTCAGTAGTTACAAAGAGGCAAACACACATACACATCCTCCCTTCACAAACAATATTTACAACTGCACATATACTCTCACTGTGATGCCACCTCCATCACAATTAAGCTGCCATATGTCCAGGGCTTGACATTAACTTTTTTGCTCACCAGCCACTGTGGCTAGTGGTTTTCCAAAGTTACTAGCCACTCAGCATTTTCACTAGCCACAATTTTGTTGTTGGAAAATTATGTTTTATTTATTAAAGTTGACTATGGAGTGCTACAGTTTACTTGAAGAACTAGATTTACAACCCTTTTAAATGTAAATGACCTCCTCTGTTTAGGGATGTCTCTAAACAGAGGAGGAGGTCTGCGACACCACCTATCTCCAATTTACAATGCTGCCCTTTCATCTCTTCCCAGGAGATTCAACAACTTAGCCTCTAAGAACAACAGCCNNTTCACAAATGGCCTCAGGTGACGATTGTCGTTATAAACACAATAGAGCACTAATGAAGTCGAAACCATCGTTTCACCATCCCCAATGACCGTCACTCTAACGACTGTCGTTGGCAAATGGAGCACTAACGACCCAATGACATCATTGGCCTTGTGACCGCCTCCTAAGAGGTTAAATACCCAGATCTCCACACCAGCTAGTTGGACCAGTCTAGCCTGGTCAAACGAGCACGAACTGATGAAGCCTCTTGGATGAGAGGTGAAACGTCTTCACAGACAAAACCAAAAATCCAGTTGTGTTCGATTCAATTTCCTTGAGATAACTATGACCTGGATGAATGAGAATATTCACAGGCCCATAGTCACCTTAATCAGCTCATGCGCAGCTCAGACATAAGCAAGCTCTGGCCTGAGCAAGACGCTAATTTTGGTCATCTCTCCGTCGATCCACAGGTACTGCAAAACTCGTTTTGTCTATCGTTAGCCTGGTTAAGGATATAATGTGAATGCAGTGTTAATTGTTTTGTAGTGTTTAACATGATTTTGAGATGTGTGTTAAGCGTAGGAAGCTTCATTTACAAAGTGAATGCTAAATGCTAATGCTAATTGTCCCGACGAGCGTCGTCATGCTGAGTAGTTCTTTCCATGAACTTCAGTTTACACAGTAGTTTTGTAAGTTTAAGTAACTGACATTAGTACTCTGTAATATAAGAAAATGTGTTCGAAAGAGTATTAGCCAGCCAGCAGTGACTAAATGAGGATGAGAAAGATACCATATTCAAACTAGTTTCACATTTCTGGTCACTCACTAACATGTCAGGGTCGCGCCATCTTGTAAGCGCTGCTGTGAAGTGCAAGTGTGTGAGAGAGTGTTACGTATAAGAATGTGTAAGAAGGTTTTGTGTATCTTATGCTAGTGTTGAATGAGTGTTAGCAGAACTGTATGTGTTAATATATGAGTGATTGAAGGAATTAGAGTGAAGTGAATGTGTGTTTTGAGTTATATTATTTTGGTACATCTTAGTATTTTGAGTTAAGCCAATTTGTGTTCATGTGAAACATGTGTTAAATTATTTTGAATTCACGTACACTTATTTTCTTTTAGGCAGAATGTTTTATATTATTTATCGTCAGTTGGTTACACCATTTGTTATTTGATTTGTGAAACATTTTGGTACTAATCTAACATGCACTTTAATCAGATCAAATTTAGAGATAATGTGACTGAGAATTGTATGCAATTGTATTTGCAGAAATAAACAAGCTCTGGCCTGAGCAAGTCGCTAATTTTGGTCCTCTCTTTATTGATCCACAGCTGTTTATATGTTGGCTACACAGTGCTTCCTAGCCTGTGAGCCTGTGTAACCCCTGCTGCCGGTCCAGATTTCCCCTTGGGCTGGTGCCGGTAACACATACATTAGTCAGTTAACGTTAGGTAGCTATAGACTGGAGAAAAAATAATTCATTGTGCCGCTCTTAGGCTACACTGGCACCTACCAGAAACTTTTAAGGTGGAACGTTTTCTTGCATGCATGAGTTGACGTCGTGAATCAGTCAATACACCTAAAATGTCAATATGACAACTTTGACCATTCTGTTTGTTTTTATTGGCTCGTACCTCGTATCTCAGGTTCCTCCTCAACTTTGCTTCTTATTTGTCTTATTTTGTTATTTATTTTGGACTTTTTTGCAACATGCACACCGCCCAAGCGAGCCCTATTTTATTGTATGATAGGGAACAACTGTCGCACATCAGATCATTTGTGGACAACACTTTTTCACCATGATCAATGAACAATGGGGAATATCCATGTCTGGGATTACCTGCTGCACCTGGAAAGCGGAGGCGACAAAGGAAATGAGGGTCGCGGGCCGGGGTCCCGGTCAGGCTGAGGAAACGTGAAAACCGGCCTCCTCTACCGAGTATTCTTCTAGCTAATGGACAGTCACTGGATAATAAGCTGGATGAAATGTTATGGTTTTCACAGAGACTTGGCTTGAACCTTTGATCCTGGACTTGGCCATTGTTCCTGAGGGTCTCTCCATTCACCATCAGGACCGAACAATAGAATCAGGGAAGAGCAAGGGAGGAGGTGTCTGCTTCATGCTCAACAACCAGTGATGCTCAAAAATGGAGATCATTTCTATGGGCTGTTCTCCTAATTTAGAGTACCTCGTGATCCGATGCCAGCCTTATTATCTCCCGAGGGAGTTTACGTTGGTTGTTCTTGCAGTGATGTACACACGGGACTGAGACCATTCAGCAGTGGTTCGACCAATCCGATTCTGCCCTGCGTCATTGTTTTAGCTCTACGGAGTGGTGTGTGTTTCAGGACAACAACAGTAACACATACATGCATCCATGTGGTAACTGACTACATCAGCAAATGTATCAATGATGTTGCACAGAGGATTACTGTACGGACATACCTGAATCAGCTCATGAAGCTGTTACTACTGAGACATAAGGAATACATGGCTCAATAGAGCTATGACTCTGTCAGCATGGCTACAGTGCTGAAAAGAAACCTGGGGTTGTTCTTATTTTCCTCTATTAATGATGAATAATAGACTGCTCTGGCATTATGGAGAGCATTCCTGTACATTCTAAGACTATCTTGCCAGACTAAACGAGCTTCTTCCAGTTTGGTGGAATGGCATTTACTCTCAAGTTTTCACGATGTTTGTTTTAATTTGCGGGTCTGGGGGTTACACCATGGAGCTAACCTCTTCTGTTTTATTATGTTCTTTTTAAAGGGGGGCAATAGAGTCGAGTGTCATTCACAGTGGGCCTGCAGCACTATCAACCAGGTGATCAATTTGGGAGGGACTAAAGTTGGCATAGGAATCCTCCGTTACTTTGAGACATGGCATTAAATTAAATGCCGATGGAATCGCTTCTTTAAATTTAGCTACAGCACTATCAGATAGACATCTATTGTTGGATTTTTTGCCTAATGGCTTGTAGTCCAGTAACAGGAATTCAAACGTTATGGTCCAATAGAAAAGGATTCTGTGGAAAGATTATTAAATGTTCAATTTCAATACCATAAACCAGAAGAAGGTCGAGGGTGTGGTTAAAACAGTGAGTGGGTTTATGTATACTCTGACAGAGGCCAATTGAATCTAAAAATGAGATAAACGCAGTACTAAGGCTACCATTATCAACGTCCACATGAATATTAAAATCACCTACGATAATTACTTTATCTGTTTTAAAGACTAAACTTGATAAAAACTCTTGCAATAATCCAGCAAATAAGAACAAGGCTTTCGAATGAGTTAC
>NTHP01000558.1:140748-153669 GCA_003416845.1 Oplegnathus fasciatus | reverse complement strand
GGATTTTAGTGGTTTGTTGAGTGTAGAAATATTCAGCCACAGATTCTGTGCAGCACTGAAAGATGACCTGTGCATTGATTTACAATTTACTGCTTTTGTTTTAGCTCCTTCTTGCTTCGTTGCATTTACAGAGCAAATTATGCACCCTACGTTACTTTTCACTTTTGCAAGCAGAGCACTAAATATTTTTTAAATTTATGAATGATTCTCTGTCAAAATCAGCAGGNGGCGCGTAGAAACAGCTGTTGCGGCATGTCGCGTGAGGCACATGCACCACATCGCTGTCCATGGCTCTGAAACAACAGCTAAGCGATTGTCACTCATCTTGGTTAAGCCCACTTAAGACCCCTCATGGCGCCGGGCCCNATATCTATTGCTTAGCCTATATGTTAGAAAAAGCCTGATATTGCGCTGCGTATGTTGGGGAAAAATGGGGCCGGGGCCGAATGTTTGTTCCCAGTCCGACCCTGACCATGAATATCTGTACATTTTGTGCCAATCCATCCAGTAGATGTTGAGATATTTCACTGGTTAAGCGAAAATTTTGACCTGCTGTTGGCGCTAGATGAAAAGTCTGACTAAAAAACAAAAATGTCAACCTCATGGTGCCGCTAGAGGACAAGTCAGGGGATTGTCAATAGTTATTGAGACATTTTAGTCCAATACCAACCAATAAACCAATAAACCGACATTGCCATCCCTAGCCATGCTGCTATAGTGGCTAAGGGTCTAACAGGCCTACTTAATAGTGTATAATTGGCTGCTTCAGTAAAAAAACACACTGGAACGGACCTGCTGTGAGCCATTAAAAGTTGGAGAAATACAAATCATGCTCTATGATGAGCAGCCTATACTATCAATAAATCAAATGCAATGATGTCCCAGAAAACTGGGGGAGAAAATTGGAAGAAAGACAGGAGTGGGGGAGTTAAACATTGAGTATACAGGGTCAGAACAGAAACAAATAATGAGGAATAGGATTCATTGTAAGTGTGTGCATCTGTTTACCTCCCACAGGTAGGCAGGTTTATATTTTCCTACAAAAGTGTGTTTGAATGTGATTGTACAAGTGTGTGTGTGTGTGCGTTCAGTGGTTTAGGAGCATTTGGTGTTTCTCAGGTGTATTTTTGGGGACATCATTATGCATACCGGCTTTGTGTAAATGTACATAGTAACAGGTGCATGCACATCCACACACGCACACACACACACACCCTCTGTACCTTGTCAGCTGCAGCCAGCAGGTCATCAGCCATCTTGTCCAGGTTGGGGGCCTTGCCTGTGTAGATGAAGCACATCATCTCTTTGAAGACATCTGGCTCCACGTCATTTATCTCCACACGGTTCTGAGCGGGAGGAGAGGACAGGAGAGGAGAATACACACAGGGTTTAACGGAATAAAAGGCAAGAGAAGAAAAAGACAGATGCTTTGACAATCTTTCAAAACCACGCGCAGCAGCAGAGTGTTTTTTATTTCATGTGAATATCCCAAAACCTACCTGAATTAAACTCACTCACCTTGTTTAGCACACACACAGGGACAGTCAGCCATGCAGTGATACAAAACAAGTTCCAAGTGCCAAATAAGAAAAAAAAAAAAAACTTGAAGAACCCTCTGAACAGTCTGAACACGTTTCAGCAAAACTACATTCTAGGTACATTTATTTAATTCTTTTCAGCTGATTCCTGAAAATTAATCCTAAGCATTCATTCCTTGACAGTGCCTGCAGCCAGCAAAGTAGGCTTTATCACTCGCTGGCACAGTGACGGTAACCTGAACCGTTCCCTCCACACTGAGAGGCAGAACAAAGCAGTAAACCAATTATAACAGTGCTTTATCGTCACCACGGTGACCAGCGGCGTTTTAGCAGGGTCAGGCTGGGTGTACCAACAGCTTAGTGCGTTTGTGTCAACTCTGACCACTCAACAGCAACATAAACACACTGAGAAATAATGGAAGGAGAGTCTGAAAGCAGCCAGGTTGAGCTTACAGCACGCAGTCTGCTATAGTGCCCTTTTACAGGAATACAGATAACACACATAAATACACGAAGGCTTGTGAGCACACATGCAGCTTAAACAGGTAAAACGGAATCCCCTACTCGCTACACTATGCACATATAATCTATATGTACATATTGTTTCTGAATTAACCTCAGACTCCTGCTTGAAAAATAACATTTCTCATCACAGCCTGTGCTTTTCTTACTTTTATTGTTTGTACACAATCCAGCAATGAGGGGGGGTTTTGACATACAGAAGATGAAAACTTAATTTTATTCTGCGGGTTTTTGACAGCGGAGTGTGTTGGAGTGTTAATGAAAGAAAAAAGGGAAAATAGCACCACATAACCACACTGGAAGTCAGATGAGAAAAACAGGACTTCCTTCGGTATTGCAAACGCGAGCTTTCAACAGTGTCTCATAAATAGACAATGCTCCTGTATTTACAGTGTCTGAAGCTTCCCTCTATTCACAGAGCAGTCCTCTATTAGAGTGTTTCTTTATGAGCTCATTTGTCTCTCCTCTATAGAGTGCTGCAGAGGAGTGTTAAGCCATCTATCTGTTTTCTCTGAATCGTATGGGGACGTGGCCCACCATCTCTCCCTCTTTCTGATGAAGACGCCCACTTAAACAGCAATTAAGATGCATTTCCTGGCTCTGTGCTTTATAATTTCCCCATTCGAGCCGTGCAGGCATCAATATTCCGCTGACATGACGGCTAAATCACCAAGGTTCAATCTCACCACCTCCTATCAGATGAACACAACCAACTGTGGCACGAGGCCTCTCTGCATCACGCACGTGTACACACACAACACACGCGCTCACACAGACATGGAAACATACGAACAAACACAGATATCACAGAGGACACATAAAAAAAGCAATGATGCACACACGGCATGCAATGTTGAAAGACTTACATGTACACTGAGCCACAAATGTATGCATCCATAATATCAACTGCACTCTGGGCAACATTAACTTATATAGGTTTATATACAGTACAGGTGTCAGAGAGCTTCATTCAAGCTACTAAGAAAGCATTTTAGTGCTTCAGTACTTGACATTAAGGTAAAGAAACCTGAAATCAGCATATCTATAAATGAACACGGCTACTGTGGGCAAAAACAATGCATTCTAATAAAGGTGTTTCACCTCAGATTCTGTCAGAACACACCATAAAATTCTTTAAGAGCAATCAACTCAATCGTGTTAAATAAAGCACACACAATGGATGAAATGGTTTGCATACTGTTCTACCCAGTTCTCTGTTAAACTTGACAAAGTGAAAATCACTGCATGGTGACAAAATATCTTGTGGTTGCTTTCACTTAAATCTCAGTTTTTACATTTAAATTCTTAGACGTTCTGCTTTTTAATTTTCTTTTTCAGATAATCTCCAGCCACAGCGTGTAGAATACAGCCCAACTGATAAAATCAGCCAGGCCAATATTACGAGCCAATAACAACTTATCACAGAAATATGCTGGCGTATACAGTATGTCAGCCAATAAGTTAATGCCCAGTCACCCCAGAAAGTGGCTTCGTAAAGAAATATTTGGTTTTAGGAGGTTTGTGATTGACTATAGTCACAGGACTATTTGGTGAACTACTGTAGCTGGCGAGCTAACTGCTAACAAGCTAACCAGTGAACGTGCTAGCCAGTCGCAATATTTACATAATTTCATTCAATAAAGAGTTACTGAACTCTCCAGTTGCTATAAGGACAGTAAGTTCACACAGTTCATTCAAAAGACGCATTTGTACGATTGACTCTTGCCTCACAACTGTCTGCAAACCATTCCTCTTTTTGTGGAGCAGTTTATACGCTGACAGAGGTGTTTTGAATAAAAGTGGATGGTGCCACACAGCTAATAGGCTACAATAGCTTCGTCCATTTTCCATTGTCAGTTGGACAGATTTTGTTTGCCCGTTCCACTGGAATGAAATGATTTTACCGCAAAGTTTTGTCGTCCTGAAGGCTGCTGAGACCAGGCCTTAACAACACACTGCAGTACAGAAACGTCAAAAAATGTTACACGTAACTTAGAAATAGTGTTGCCATAACATAGTTTGTCCACCAGAGAGCACTGACAAGTTGATTTTTAAACTGTAAAATGTCCTGCTCAATACATATTGTGGTTACAACTCTACAAAATATAAGTGATACTTATCAGAAATATTTATGTTATGTGCTTTTGTTCAAAAACAAATATTGTACAATATATTGTTAGATTTGTTCAGACTGAACTATTTGGCACCGCCTGGGGAGAGCCCCCAAAAATAAATTTCCATCCCAGAAATAGTGAGATGATTGTGTTGAAAACAACACATACTGCACTACTTTTCACTGGTATCGTCTCATTTTGTCTACAAACAACACCTTGAGCCTTCAGAATAATTTCAAAGATGCTATAATCACATAATAATTCTACACATAGTGGCTTTAAAGACACCGGTTGCACTCAACAAGACATGAACATGTGCAGACACACTCGGATGTTTTGAGAGGTGAGCAGTGACGCAACAGAGGGAAAGATTAGAATTGAGACATTCGACACTTGCCACTGAGGGAGCGGGAACAACAGAGTCAAGAGCTCGACTCACCTTCTTACTCTCTTCCATCTCGTGCTCAAACATGGCACTGAACACCGGCGAGCGAGCTGAGACAGAGGGAGAAACAAAAGACAAGAGAGAGAGAGAGAGAGAGAGAGAGAGGGAGGTTTGTTATTGCGTATAATGTTGATGCATTGTGAGGTCTCTGATATCCGTTAACAGCCTGCCACAGGGCCAGAGGAGAGTGAGGGGGATGATTGACAGCAGTGACAGCAGTGGAAGCATCATGTGGAAAAAGTCGACTGCAGCTCCGTCCTGCTGACAGACTCATGACGACCTCTGAGGTGTGTTCAGCCGGAATTTAATGCTGATAGACTGACTTGACTGGAGCTTATTTGATACATTATGCTTTAATTAAGGTCTGTCTTCCTGTTTTGATAACATGGTCGCCTTTAGCCACTCAACATATAGACTATTCTATCATACTAGCATAGAGGACTGCTAAGGCTTATTTTCATCAAAAGGAGCAGATTTTAAGTGATATTCACCCAGGGTTTATGTCCCTGCAAATCCAAAATTTGTTCTGTCTCTTGCTGCAAGACAACACTGTTCACCACAGTTTACAAATCCTCTTGAGGCAAGGACAGTTCAGACTATGCTTACATTTAAAGAAAACGAGGAGTAATTTGGAGAAAAAATGCAAAAGAGCTGCTGATTATGTGCAAAAGTCCCTCACAGTAAAAGAAAAGTTAAACAGAGTGTTTGCAATGCAAATGGTATTTTTATAATCCAATTTTCACCCAGATTTCATATTATTGATTTTCTTAAATCAGATTTTGCCACACTAGATAAATTCACATTTTAAACAACCAAATCTAGTGACCCAAAAGTACTGTAGACATTGATAAAAAAGGTATAGTTAGTATTTGTGTTTTTATCAGGTTAACTGGTGAGGTAACCAATAACTTACTGCACTGCTTTAAAGGCAAAGCACTGTGTGTTTTCTCTCTTAATACTCCAGACATGACCCCAGCTGGAGAGGTTATGTTTAATCTTCAGCACAGACCGGCCATGCTAGCTGTCTGATCCAACCACAGCACTTCAAATTACATAAATCTATCCCACTTCTGTTGTACTTGAAATCACCGCTGTATGATAATTCTGCACGCTTAAACTAATCACCACATCTTGTCTCTGTAGTTCTACTTAAGGCAACGACACAGTGTATTTTCTCTCTTGTCATCCCCCTCGTGACAGCGGTTAGTTTCAGCACAGACTGAGGTTAAACCTCACAGATGGAGCTCAGTCTGTGTCTGAACACGATTACCAGTTGGTTGTTTAACAGCGGAGAGAGAATGTGTCTCTACAAAGGTTAGACCTTGGCCTTTTCACTAAGAATCACATATCAACCAGTGTCATCTTCTTCTGATATGGTTCACTTTGTTTGATTATGTGCTCATTGGGTAACACTTTCCATTTTTGTTCACTAATGAATGCTTAATTAACTAGTGATTAAAATATAACAAATGTTTTAACACATTATTAAGTATGTGTCAAAGTCGGTGATATGCTTATTAATTTAAGTACTTAATAATGAGTTATTAACCGCAGAGCTAGCTGCTCATTTAATTACTCATTTGGAAACATGGTGTCATCCATCAACTCAGCACAAGCCACAAATAAGTGTAATACTGATAATAATAGTGAAATGTGGGCATAAGCCAATAAGTGAATGATGAGTTAACAATGGGACATGGTGGTTATAAGGTCAGCACCTGCTGCTTCGGTAGTAACTAAAATCATCAGTTAAATAAATAACACAGTAACTGACGTCAGGTCCCACAGCATTCAGCTTCCATAAGTGTGTCTCACATATGCTGTGGCTCAGAGTAACTTCCAAGGTCAGGCCACAAAGGCCAAAAAATGGCAAAAAGTTGAACCTCTGGATATCCCCATAACTTTAAAAACAAAAAACTGGACATAAACAGTGTTAACTTTCCATTAATGTTTTCAGGTTTTCAAGTTACTTTTAGGTAAGAAAGGTCCTCATTCCTTTTATTTTGTGATCAGATGTGACAGCATTGGCATCAAAATCAGTAGGAAGATTAAAGTTGTAGAAGCTCAAAAGTTGAATGGGTGGTTAACTAACTATTCAACTGTTAGGCTTGTTTAAGGGATCAGTGAAATAGACAGAAAAAAATTACTTTTATAGACTTCTCTTCTGCTTTCTCTCAAGAGGTAATTTGCTTTGTTTACACTGGAGGCGAGGGAAGCTGGCCAGACAATTTGAGGTTTTGGACAGTTGATTTGTGAAAAAAAACCAAAAAACCAAAAAAACTATAAATCTACATGACAGGGAACCAAAAAGGGGGTTTGTTTGTCTATGAAAAGTCTCAGTCATCCAGGTCAGAGGATACGTAAAAGTGGCATGCCAAAGCATTTTCAAGACAGAGTCACATGTCAGAAACAGGGACATGATGTTAGTGCCAAAACTTTTGTCACATATCAGGTAAATCAGCGACTGACAAAAATCCCCCCAAAAAGTTAGTGTAGTCATTAATTAATGACAGCATCCTGGAGCACTGAAACCACACTTAGCAGTGAATGGCCAGGTAGGACTATGGGGACAAACCTACAGTAAGTCTGTCTGGTGCAGCTCAGTACTGGTGAGCTCATACTGCAGCAACAAAGAGAAGGGGCGGGCAAGAGAGAGACAGAGAGAGTGGGAGAGAGAGAGAGAGAGAGAGAGAGGGTCATAGAAAGTGAAAGGAGGGAGAAGAGAGAGAAAAGAAGAGAACAGTAGACAAAAATGGGGAGTAAACGGAACTGAGTAAAATCTGAGAGGAGAGAAAGAGATAAAGAAGTAAAGACTGACAGGAAGACAAATAATAGAGGGATGTGGGGAGTAAACTACAGGGGGGAGAAAGAAACAAAAAAGAGAGAGAGGCAGGAGAGAGGAACAGTGAAGGGAAGAGGAAAAACGGAGAGAGAAGGAGATAAGAGAGAGAATGAAAAGTGGAAACATGAAAGTGAAAGGGAGAATATTGAGAAAAGGTAAGAAAGAGATAGAAAATAAAATAAAAGGAAGAAAAAGGAAAAGGAAGGTAAGAGACAGAGAGAGAGAGAGCCTGAGTGGTATAAAGATCACATGGCCAATGTGGAGCCAATTTGAGTTGCTCTCCCTCCTTCGTTTGATCCCTCTCTGTCCGTCTCCACGGCGATTAATGGCCGGGAGAGTTGTCACGGGAACGGCCAAGAGGGGGAATAACGAGGAGGAGGGACGTCATCTGGACCAAGTAGAGCAGAGAGAGAGAGACAGAGAGAGAGAGGGAGAGAGAGAGAGAGAGGGGAAGACCCCAAACCACAGCAGCACATAATTAAAATGGCTCCTCACACACACATTTCAACAAATCCAATAATGAACAGCCTCTCTTTGCCCCCACAGAGATGCACAGTTCACCAGTTTCCTCAAACTTTTCACTATCTGATGCTGCTAGTCATCCAAGTGCCAGTATCTGCAACAAGTTGTTCACCACTCGTCACGTGTGTTCGTGCTAACATAACAGGGTGTGGTCAATGTGGACTCTATGAAGGCCAACACAGACAGGTGCTCAAGGTGCCAATAGCTGATACTTTGTACAGATATTCAATGTATTCAAATTTAACCATCCCTGTGGCAAGCAAAATTATTCATTAAAATTAAAAAATCTGATGAAGTATTTCCCCTGGAATTCAATTCTTGTCACAGTGGAAAAGCATCTGAAACAGCATTCAGACAGAATCTAAAACTCTCAAATGAAACCAGGATAATGACAAGTTGGAAGCGATCTAATCTTAAAACCATTAGTAGTCAATAACTTGATTAGTCAATCGACAGAAAATTAATCAACTCCCATTCTGATAACCTACTAATTTAGGTCAATTATCAAGCAAAAATGCCAAACATTTGCTGGTTCGGCTGTGAGGATGTGAGGAAATGTGAGGATTTACTGCTTTTCTCTGTTTTATATAATATAATTTCAGTATCTGGGTTTTTGACTGTTGGTCAGACAAAACAATCTATCTGAGGACTTCACCTTGGATTCTAGTATGTATACAGTGTACAAAGGAACAATGCTTATTCTTCCATCTATTAGTCCATATGCTGCACCATTAATGATGCAGTGTGCACATTCACGCCACATGGGAATAACCTTGTGCATAACCAACAGTGTGGTACATATAGATTCTAATACACACACTTGGTCCCGAAAAAAGACATGATGTTACGTTTCTGATGTGAGTAATATTCATCAGAGCTATCACAAACTAGTCGTGGTATAATGTACTAAATATATATTGATGAAACACGGTACAATAATAAGTTCTCCATTTGCAAAACACAGTGCATTAGTGTTTCTATTGGCCAACTGAGTTCATCCACAGTTGAAAAAAGGTCAAATGTTTTCATTTATACATCATTTACTACACTTGATCATTGGTATTTTCTTCTTATAGATATCAGAAAATCAGAAATCAAACAAATCACTGCCTGACGGAAGTTTCCAAGAAGTTTTTACTGACTGAATGCTGAAGTCTTTATCTATCATCTTTTTCAGACGCGCCAGATTAAAAGGATATTCTCACCGGCTAGGATGGCTTTGTGCGCCTGGAACTTCTGGCCGGCGACACACAGGGAGCAGTCAGTGAATCTAGAGTTTTCCCACAGATCTCCGAGCTCCTCAGCCAGCCTGCAGTCGGGAACCTTCACCATGTTCATCGTGTTCTGGCCTGAGATGTTCACAGAGTCCTGCACCACACTCACCTGTAAACACACAGATAAACAGAATAAATGAGTACAAATTAACATTTTATCAGCTTCTTTAGCTGGCCTGCATACTGTATTTTTAGTGTCTTTTTTTAGATTAGCGAGTGGCATGGGAGTACTTGTATACACAGAGTTTTAATTTTAGGATGAACTGTTCCTTTAACACACTCACTGGTTCACACTGAGGCAAATAAATAGCATGCAGTGTTCATAAAAAGACAATAAATCAGTCAATCAAACATGCTGTGAATGATTAATGTGGGTTCTCTGCCTCTGTAATCAATACATCAGCCACTCAATATGGAGGCTATTCAAAGACAACCTATTCTTCCTTCTTTATCCAATCAGATTGGCTACACAATCTCAAACAAGCCAGAAAATCAGCATTGAAGTCAAATTGGGTGTGTGAGAGTGTGTGTGTCTGTGTGTGTGTGTGCATGCGAGTTGTCTGTATGTCTTCCCTGCTGACTTCACCACCTGTTCCAGACAATGTCAACCAGACTCATTTATCTCTCAACAGGACTCACTGCAAACACACACACACACACACAAACACATGCACACACACACACACACACATGAGCAGGCTCAAGAGCACAAACACAACTCCACATTCTCACACACACACACACACACACTAATTACTAAGTAATTTCCGACAGCCTGGATTGACTGACTTGCAGATTTTTACCTGCTTGCTGTGCCATCTAATCAGACAACACCAGTTAGTTACCCATAGCCTGCTTCGCTTTGAATATGGTCAGTCAGTCAGTCAGTCAGTCAGTCAGTCATTCTGTTAGTTAGTTAATAAGTGTGTTCTAATTTGTGATAAGAGTCTGATAAGGAAAAGAATTACATTAATTCATGGTGAAAACGAATTCTAGAGTGATCCTTGATGGTTAGCATCAATAGAGTATCGAAGTGCACATGGTTTTACTCAAGGTTCCTGAAGTAATATAGCCATTAAGAATGTTAGACAATGGAGTACTTCAATTCTTGAATGGAAATAAAACTCTCCCAGTTGATTCAAAAGCACAAACAATGAGCATCTCTGTTGAAAAGATTCTGCACAACTGTGTTCTTAGCGGTCGAGCATGTTGTCCAGGCATATTGGTGCTGATAAATGCATGCAGCAGCTTTCAGATTTGGGATCAAAAGACCAACTATGGTGCACTGTAAAAGCACCAACTTACATTTTTGATATGAAGAAGAATTTAAAATTGGTCAGGCTTAGATGTACCAATTTACAGCATATAAAGTAAAGAATTCAGTCTCTTGCTTCAACAAGTGATTGAGTCCAGACAACTTACAATCTTAAACTGTGATTCAATACAAAGTGAGAAGGTTCTATTAACTTTAAATTCTCTAGGAAGCCTTTTTTGAGTAAATTGAGGAAAGTTATGATGAGATTTGTTAAGTTTCTTTATATAAATGTGTCTCAGATGAGTCACATGTTCTTTCTTCTCTCTGATTAAAATTAAAACAATGCAAACCCCTGATGAAGACAGGTATCCACTTCAACCACTCCCCGCAGCCACTGATTTCAAACCATGATTCACTGATTCATATTAGGATGTGGTTATTAGAAGTACAATAACAACAGTGTGGTGCATGAGGGAGTCAAATTTAAAGAGGTACTGCACACCTAAACATGTTTTTTGAGCTGTAAAGTAAATAATATGACTGTACTGTAACGAAACACATTAATGCTGCTGTTAATATTGACATTTCTTTGCAAATCTATAAAAATCTGCATTTTATGGGTTGAAAACCGCTCAACACGTCATTTCCTGTTTAAAATCAGCCCTGGCCTTGCAAGGCCAATGCTAAGATAGAGCCGACCGCTTGGGACTCCTCTACGCCATGAAATTTATATTAAAAAAAAGAGTGTTAACGCCCCCTAATCAGAGGCGTGCAGCTCCACCTCCTCCAGCCCGCACATGAGAAGGAGTCTGTGAAGTCCGCTTATTTTCTAATACATGCTGATCGAGACTCATCATCATAATTACACAGCTTTACAACTTATTCCAACGTTCGCCTTCTAACATTAGCCGCCTAACATGAACTACCGTTAACGTTACGTTACCACTGAGGGATTCACTGATTATAGTGGAAGCGTAATGCAGCAGCTGCAGTGCGAACAGTCTGCTGTTATGTGTTCAGCCTGTCAGAGACTGCACTGCCTTGGCTCTGAGAGCTCTGGCTTCGGGCATTACTGGGGTTGGAGCCAACGGCTCGAATTGATACGGCTGGAGACCACGATGGTCCTCCTGTACACTAATGTCCGCTTCAGGTGATTTGTGTCGCTCTCCATTTTTCTCTGGCCAGGGGAGTCCCCTGAGGGGATGTCACT
Source organism: Oplegnathus fasciatus (assembly GCA_003416845.1). NCBI lineage: Eukaryota > Metazoa > Chordata > Actinopteri > Centrarchiformes > Oplegnathidae > Oplegnathus > Oplegnathus fasciatus. Next base: position 141,947 of record NTHP01000558.1, on the reverse strand, counting down.
GAGCAACTCCTGTGTCACACTTCCACGACCCCCTCAGCCCCTCCCTGCCCCCCCTCTCAGCTTACCCCAGCTGTCCACGTTAGCTGCAGTCAAATAGTCTTTTTTGCTTAGGAGGGTTCCTAACTGAGTGAAATGACCCGGAAGTATCTAAGTGGCAGCCATGATAAGTGGTGTTTGAAATCTCTAAATGCCAAGGAAAGGTGCTTCAATGCTTCCTTTCTTATCAATTAATTTCTCTGATTCATCCTTATGAGTTCATTCATTCTTTGCGGTTTTTAATGTGGCAAAGGCATGAATCTTTCCTTTGTGGTTACAAATATGTAATGTCCTCTACACCTGATTCATTCTTATATTCCCAGTGTTATAGAAACGTACATTTTCTAAAAGCAGAATTCTTTGACTTTAAACCTAAATACTACTTTTTATGTTAAATGGGGAGGTAGAAACAAATGGTATTTTTAGGGACTTTGATGGGGTCATTAGCAGTTAGTGGATGTCAGTTTTAGCCAGTAATATGAATGACCTCATTGTATGACATGCCATTCCAAATAGCCCTTAATGTGGCCCTGATTAGCCTGAGTCAAGAACAGACAAACTCCATGTAATTTGTCCAGATAGGATCAGTTCATACATATTTAATACGTATGAACTGATATTTATTATTCATAGCTAATGGGCTTCCAGATAGATGAGCTCAATTGTTCTCATTCCACAAGACACAAATGCACTTGTTGGAGTGCAGGCCTTTGGATTTATGCTGAAACATATGATAAGACATATTGCTGTCTTTTGTTGAAGTAAAAAGTTAAATTAAATCTAAAGATGAGGGTCAGGCCCAGTGGGATGGCATGATATGCAGACAACTGTGTGAAGTCCCCTTCTGCTTGAAATGCTCAATAATCCCCAAGAAACCCTCTATCATAGACTCAGTGACTACAGGCCTATTGCCCTGACGTCTGTGTTCATGAAATCCTTTGAGACTGGTGTTACCTGAAGGATATCACACGCCCCCTGATGGACCCCCTGCAGTTTGCCTACCTGGAAAACTGGTCAGTGGATACTGCCGCTAATATGGGACTGCACTACATTCTGCAACACCTCGACTCCCGAGGGGCATATGCAGTGATCCTGTTTGTGGACTTCAGCATTCAACACCATCATCCCAGCATCCCCAGCTCACTGTGCCAACCCCCCCCCCC
>NTHP01000558.1:115462-138165 GCA_003416845.1 Oplegnathus fasciatus | reverse complement strand
TAATGGACAGCCAGGACTGAAGAAAAATAATTGGCCTTCCATTCAGGACTTATACATCTCCAGAGTCAGGAAATGGGCAGGAAACATCACTGCAGACCCATCACACCAGTGACGGACTGGCTATCTGGAGCACCGGGAGTTTTCCCGATGGGCTGCTTGACAACTGTAGCAGATGCAAAGCAAAATATACATATTCAGAATCAGTAGATGTCGCACTAGAGCACAGCATCTCAGCCGAAAACGAATGGGCGCAAATGGACACCCTTCATTCAAACTCAACAGAAACAAAATAAAACTCACCGAAACAGTCTATAAATAGTCTATAAATAAATAATAATAGTAAATATTCAACTTGAGCGTGTATGGCAGGGCTTTGCAGTGTTGAGTGGGGAGGACCGGGCAGAGAGGACCAGCGGAGGGACAGAGTCCCTCCTCGCCGACAGACAGCTGCTGAGCGACAGGGAGCTTTGGAGGAGAGAGCTGAAGGAATAAACACCCCGAGTCACACCGGACTCTGCTCTGATCTGGAGCTGTTTAGCGGTGGGAGGAGTGCACAGAGTTTATTATATTTATAACTTTTGGGATTAAAAAGTGGATTTATCTTCTCTCTCGCTTCTCAGCCTGTCTGCAGCAGTGAGCCGCGGTGGTGCCGACCTATAATGTATGTATTGTATGTATGTATTATATATAATGTATATAATGTCATAATGTAATTAGTCTCTCTTTGTCCATATTGACTGCTGGCTGGAGGGGAAATGTACAGAGGAGAGGGAAAAAGAACTAGTGGAAAATATCAGAAAGAACCGGAGTCTCTGGCCTATAAAGTAATCTAGTACTTAACCCCTTCAATATTTATTCCTTTGCAATATTTGTATTTGACTATAAACAAGTCAAGTGTTCTGTAGATTGTAAACAATTTTTTGTCAATTACTTTTTCACCTACTTGTATGTACACTAAACAGAAATATAAACGCAACACTTTTGTTTTCGGTCTCATTTTTGTCATTTTTGAGTTGAAATAAAAAATCTAAGACTTTTTCTACGTACACAATAGGTACATTTCTCTGAAATTTTGTTCCCAAATTTGTTTAAATCTGTGTTAGTGAGCACTTCTCCTTTGCCACGATAATCCACCGACCTGACAAACGAAAGTGTTGCATTTATATTTTTGTTCAGTGTACGTAGTAATTCTATGTTTAGTTTTACCTCTTTTAGCTTTATTGTCCTTGTTTTAGCTGTATGTCCATTTCCATCTTCTTGTAAATTGTTCTGTATGTGAGAACATTGAGAGCAACTTAAAACCGGTGTTAAATTCCTTGTATGTGTACACACACTTGGCCAATAAAGCTGATTCTGATTCTGGTTCTGAGACAGAATGATGGGAAATCTGTCAGACTGGTTATGATATACTGTATGTTCAAGCAGCAGTCACTGTGACTGAGTGTTAAAACAATACTGAGCAGAACTAAGCAGATGCTCATCCTGTCAAAACTAGAGGACAAAAGTATTCCATGGCTGATGGTTGGCTTGGAGTGTCATGGCCCTGCGGGTGTGGAGAATGTGTACAAGCCTACCAATTTCACATACTTCACATAGTGCCTTTAAAGTACTCTTTTGGGAAACACCAGCAAATATAAATATATAGAGTGTTTTTAGAATGTCTAAGACCATCACTATTGACTAATGGTTCAGTGTATTGTCTGTATATCCCATGCCTCCTATGACTGGAGACTAGAGTGCAGATAGGCTGATTGAATGTCAAGTGAATAAATCAATGCATGAATGTGTGAATAATTTACTTGGACTTCATCTGAATTCATGAGATATTTGACATTTTATAAAGGGTTGAAATAGGAAATACTGTTTCGATTTTTCTTTAATACGCACAACACAGTCATACACACACCCTAGTCATTTCTCAGTGCTTTTTGCTGAACCTTTACAGGACAACCTTGCCAAAAACAAACGTGGGACGGTGCCAAACACAGAAATAGGGGGAGTTCTTCAGGGGCCAGGGGAGAGCAGGATGAATGCCAAAGTGACTCCAGTCTAAAATGCTAATTACTCGTTGGCTGTTACCACGGTGCGACTTCAGTTTTGGAGCATCACCTACACCCACCTCTTTTGAGGGAAACTGTTCTAAGGGGCTTAGGATCTTAAACCCTTTAATTAAAACTAGAATCCCACCAGGCTCCAGAGCACCCTCCTCATCCAAAACCAGATTATTGAGAATTTAATGGAGAAAATTCGGTGTCCCACACCATCTGCGACTCCAGACTTTGAAAATGGTGACAGAGGGAGAGAACACAAACCGTGTTTTTCAATACATGAATGTGACACATACAGATATAACCACATAAAGACCCACAAAGGGGTCTTACAAAATGGAAGGAAAGGATCATTTAGTGTGAACTGATAAAAAGTAAAAGCAGTTTGTAGAGTTCTTCAAAAGTGGGTAAACTATTAAGAAAACATATAAGGATGCCACCCAAATTTTGTTGATCCAGTGGCCTCATTTATATGAAAGAGGGTGCTGGGTGGTGCCAATGGTCTTAACATAGCCTGACTTATACAGTTTGGGGGAAAAAATGGTGATTATCTGCACACTGAATTAATAATGCGGGGAGATTTTTCCTTCCCTTGTCATTGTTTCTGCTTGGTGGGGTCTATATTATGTGGTGTTGTCTTGTTATGCTTTATCTCTCATTTTAGAATATTTCTATATTTTATATGTATTATTTTAGTGATTTCTATAACCCTTTTGCAATTATTTTTTATTATACATTTGGAGGATCATATTGTGCTTATTTTTTGCTTTATCATGTGATCAACAGGATATGATCATATGATCAGGACATATACCAAGATGGCACCGCGGATGGCTGCCTCAGTGTGTTAGTGCTCGTTGTTTTGTCTTACTCCCCCCGCAAGTTTGCTTCATTTATTCTGGTCGGTGTTTACATTTCACCACAGCGTACCACAGGCCCAGCGCATGCTCTCTGACCAGATATTGAGTGTGGAGCGGACAAACCTGGACTCCTGGGTTATTGTCCTCTGTGACTTTAATAAAGGAAACTTCAGCCATGAACTCCCTAAATGCAGACAGTTTATTAAATGCCTGACCAGAGAGGAAACCATTTTGGATCACTGTTACACTACAGTACGCAGAGCCAATCACACCATCTCCCGAGCTGCACTGGGACACTCTGACCACGTCATGGTCCACCTGATTCCTGCATATAGGCAGAAATTAAAGCTCTGCAAACCTGCTGCGAGGACATTAAAGCAGTGGACCAGTGAAGCCATGGAGGATCTTCGGGCGTGTTAGGACTCTACTGACTGGGATGTTTTCAGGACTGCTACTAACAGTATGGATGAGTTCACAGAAGCTGTGGCATCATACATGGGTGCCTGGTTATGTTTTAAAATGGGGGATCAAAATTTGAAAAGATACATAATTGGCGGGTGGGGGCTTAGCCCAGACCTCTGTATTTTTTTTTTGATAAACAAGCTCTATTTTGATGCTTTTTTATGCACTCTGGCACCTTATTTACATTCAAAGTACATGTCTTTACCCTGTGAAACCTGACACATCAAATAATAAAAATAAAAAAATTCACATTTTTTGAAACTGACCTGTTTATTGGACCTTTTAACAAAATACAAAAAACAAAAAGATTTGAAATCATTTACATATATGATTCTTTTTTGTATCATATTTGATACATCGGGCATTTATGGCAAATTATTGAGCACAACAATGTTTATTTTAGAAACAAAAACAAATATTGGTCATTGCATTTGGAACATTTGTGTTCTTTTTTTTCAAACAGCAACCTTTTTACACCTTTTTTTCACCTTGTGGTAGGCAAAAAAGCAGTTTATATAAATTTATTAGGAATTAATTTATTATATTATTATTAATATCTCAATATCCACTCTAAATATATCTTAAGATGACATTTCAATCTTTAATTAGTTCAATTAAATTATCAAAACAGTGTATTTGGCATTGTGGTAGGCATAATGCAGATTGCATCATGAAATCTAATACACTGACCATTATAGACCTCATCATATTTGATACACACATTTTCAACACGATTTTACTATAAAATAACATAAGAAATATTAAGTAATTATAAGTTGCTTCAGTACAGTAGTAATATTCATAATGAACTATTAGTTGCAATATAATTCCAGTCGCGACATGAAGGCAGCCATTTTGGATATGGCATTCAAAGGCCCGCTACTGTCTGCAGTGCACGGATAATCCACCAGAGGGCATAACATATGTGTCAGATTGCAAACAGCAGGTTTTGATCATCAGTAGCCTGCTGAATATGTTCATAAGGTAGAGGTCTCAGAAACTCATGTATCAAATATGATACACTTTAACCATTAATCAATCAATGTGTACCTCAAACTGTTGCTTGCTTTCCAGACTAATTATGAATTGTGAAGTAAAAAATATTAGTAGTTCTTAGTAGCCTAATTAGTATTAGTACAAACAGAATACTTCACAACTGTCACCATTAAACATCTATTGACTAGAGTTGGAATAACAGTTAAATGTATTTGTGTTAACAATTTGTTGGAATATTAAAAAGGGTTTTCTTTCCCTCTCACACAATTTTCGGATACAGCTCATGCAGTGCAGCACACTGTTCACCTCTCCATCATCTGCTGCTGTCTCTCTTAGCAAACCACTAATGGAATTATGGAAATTTGATTTATTTAAGAGAAAAACCCTGCTGTGTTTTTTTTCCACCTGTACCTGTACGCTATGCCTCTACTCTTCCCGCTGTGACTTGAGTCATTCCTAAAACATTCGGGGTTGTAGCCTCGGACGCCCGGGCCTAACGACGTCGCTGAACAGGGCTAATGCAAAATATTAATAGCCATGTTACCCTTAAAAGAACTGACGAGCATCCCATCTCCACAGCCGAATCCTGTCGGATCAGCGAGCTAATGTTAAGTGGATGGGCTGGCAAAGTTCACTCGCAAATTGGTTCGGCATTACGGCGACAGTACAGTCCTACTTTTAGCTAATTTAAAGTTTGGCTGGAGTCAGTGGGCCAAGCAGGTTCATTCAGCAAACACTAACCTATCTTTTCTTATGTTCTATTTTCAATTCATGATCACAGTGAAGCTAAATGTGTCTCACCTTTATAAACAGTCAGACTCCTGTGTGAATTGACAGACTGTGAGTGATCAGCGATGGGTTCGACTGAACCAACTCAAAGAGTGGTCCAAAAATGTGTGATTTTATTAATACTTGTTTTTGTCAGTTGCTGAAGATAGTAAAATGATCATTGATATAGGCTGCTTAAATATAATCACCTCTGATTGCAGGGACTGTAAGTGGGGTAGCAAAACCAGAACTTTACTCCCCCTGTTTGAATAATGGGGATGCATTTGCTCCACTTGCTTCATTGCTCAGGTGCCTATGGCGTCATACATCAGCGTCTGTGAGGACAGCTGTGTACCATCATGCGCTAGGGTGAGTTATAACAATGACAGATCCTGGTTCACAGCCAAACTCAGACAGCTAAAGTTGGAAAAGGAGGAAGCGTTTAGGAGTGGGGACAAGGACAGGTTCAAAGTGTCAAAGTAAAGGTTTAGCAAGGCGGTGAAGCTAAACGACTGTACTCTGAGAGACTACAACACCAGTTCTCAGGAGTCTCTGGCTCCGTCTGGAAGGGCCTCAGACAGATAACCAACTTAATCTATGCTTCTGACTTGCAGTACTTGCTTTCACATTTTCCTTTTCTAATTATTTCTACGACTATGTTTATTTGTTATGCACCAACATACCAAGACAAATTCCTTGTACGTGAATACCTACTTGGCAATAAATCTGATTCTGATTCTGATTCAATTTTGTGCCTACATATTGTAGACTTTTTTTTTCTTTACTGAATCTGTTGTCCTGCACCTGGCCTAAATATAGTACAGGGTGTACTATATTATAGTAAAGGGTGACATAAGTACTTTCTTCTAACTCACACAGTTCACAACATTCTGCCCTCTAATGACAAAGGATCCTTTATGAAGATACAGTATTTTATCAATATCTGCATGATTCTACATGGCAGATTTTCAATGAAACAAGACCCAGCTGTGGAGAAAGTGAGTGAGTCTGTAACACACCCTACCCTCAAGTCAGAGCAGGATTTTTCACCGCTAATACAGGGAGATTGTCATTTACAGGTTATTCATTTATTAAAATGCTCCTGAAAGTATGAAGGTGCTGGCTGCTTTGTTAACCCTATGGCGCTAAGGCTTGTTAGCAACCATTAACACCCAGCTTCATGTATCACAAGTCAGATGAGTCAGAAGAGAAAAGACAAGAGAAGAAGAGAAGAGAAAACCTTCAGCTGCAAGGCTCAATATGTCTCCTTCAGTTCTACTTCAGTTCATAACTTTAACATTTTCCAGAATTCCTTCTGTCAGTCTTTAAAAGCATACTGGAAAACGCAAGGATGTATCAAGGAAGATTTTTGATGTAAAGATTCTGCAGGAAGTGCAGAGTTCCAACAAAAACAACACAACAAAAAAAAGGTGTGAACAGTAATGCGCATATGAAAGGACAGTGAAGAGGTTAACCATTGATTTTGAGTGGATTATCACTTTAACGTTAGATTAAAGGGGCAGATGGACAAGTTAAGTTTACTCATCATGAGGAGTACTACTCAGCCTGTGAAGTTGTACAGTGTCTTCTGTGGCTCTGGAGGAGCTCTGTCAAGCTTGAGAAAATAACACTGATGTTGTCAAAGTGTTGTCATCAGTGATGTTATCTCAGCATAGAGACTGGTCAAGTCAATTTTATTTACATAGCCCAATATCACAACTAACAAAATTGCCTCAAGGGACTACAAATGTGTAACAGATATGATATGATACTGAGGAATTTCTACTCCTGCACCATCAAGAGCATCCTGACGGGGACCATCACTGCCTGGTATGGGAACAGCAACGAACAGGACTGCAAGGCCCTACAAAGAGTGGTTCGTTAGGCTGAACGTATCATAGGTGGACCTCTACCCTGCCTAAAAGACATTTACTCCAGGCAGTGTAAGACTAGGGCTAGGAGAATCATTAAGGATCCCAACCACCCAGATAAGGGCTTTTTCTCCTTGCTGCGGTCGAGAAGAAGATACCGGATACACCAGGCCAGCACTGAGAGGCTTACCCTCAGGCCACTAGGATCCTAAATAAGGACACTGCCTAAGAATTGCCCTAAGACTATTTTTACTATGACTAACATTATTACTTATTTATTCTTTCTTCTTATTCTATTTTACACTTATTTTTTACTGCACGGTTGAAGGAGCTAACGGACATACATTTCACTATGATTATACCCTGTATGATATGTGACAAATAAACTAAACTTGAAACTTGAAAACCTGTGTTACAAACTGAAGGAGTAGAGTTTGAAAGATGTGGGTGTTTGCCAGGCAGGAAGGGTCAGATGAAAGACGCCATCCAGTTGCATCACGGGAAATGCAGGATCCAGTCATGCTGAAGCAAGACCTGTTAGGACTAAATCGGACTATATCAGCCTCTGCTGCACAGATTTTGTTCCTTTAATCTGACATCCCATTGATGCAAACAAACAGATCAAAGCACATGTGGCACAGAGCAGATTTATTTAATAGAATGCGTTAATTCCATTTGACTAGTCAGAAGCTGACACCTTGCAGCTAATGTTGGCATAAGTGAGATATTAAAGGTGTGAAAAGTGAAATGCTAGCTGTCGCCCTGTCACAGTGAGAATATGGGTGAGAATAGTGTGTAAAAGCACTATGGTGGCTTGACACACTTTCTCACCACATAATCAACCATTGTCACAGTCTGGTACTTCACATGTATGGTTTTAATATAGATGGGCAAGAAATTAGAAGTGAGTGTTCTCTTTATATAATTACTGTCTGAAGAAATGTGGGCCAGCTGTATAAAATCCCAGGCTGGTAATGCAAAAGACTGCTAACAGTACTTAATATTTATGGATTTCAGTTTTACTGGTACGAGTGTTCTAATTGTATTTATTTCGAAATGTAGACACAATTTAACCCCAACCATGATTGTTAGGACCAAAATGAGCCAGTGCAGTATTGAGATGAAATATAAGTATTCTGAAAGAGTTTTATGAGAAAAAAAGCTGAGTTTTATCAAGCCATGAAGGAGCGAAAAATCCTTCAGTTTATTTGACGACAAAGAAATTCCTAAACTTGGATACTTGTAAAACCACAAGTTTTACTGGACTGCGAAAATTTGTGTTGTTTATTTATTTATTATAGCCATGTCTAATTTTTATCCTAAAGGCTGAATATTTATAAAAGTGAATTAAATTAAAAATTATTTTTAGCTGCATTTACAGCAGCATGATATTAAAAACGTCTGCAGTTAAAGCATCATAATGACATAATTAGTTGAGTACATTATTTATCGACATAAAAATATTATCCTCTGCGACCTTGCTGGACATACATAATCAAAAGCAAGTAAGTAAGTATAAAATGATGTAGAATATAGAATACCTATTGTAGTTTTACGGTTTAGTAGTCTACTGGTTTAATATTTGTCTGAAGTTCGTTTTCGCAATGCCTGCAGAATGATGCTGTTTGATCTTTCACTCACACATCTACAGCCTAAATGGCCTAAATACAGATTGTATTGCGTTTTCCTTATTTCGTTAATGTTCTCAAAGCAAAACACGCAGAGTCATGTAACGGTCTTAAAGACAAGTTGATGCTTCCAAGTAAAGTATAATAAAGGCGCTTCCTTGTCGCAGAGAGTTTAGTAACAGTAGTATACAGTTTAGTAACCTACAGTATACCTTAAGAATTTATTTTCACCTGTGTTTTATTTGTTGTATAAAACAAAGTTGAATGGAGCGAAACTGAAACAGACTATCCCCAAAAATCAAATTCTTAGCTGATAACAATTCCCCCCATTAAACGCGAATATTTGTCTGTCAAAAACGTAACCGACAAACATGTTTTGCATTAGTCATGTTTGTGATGTATTTTCAAATTAAGGCAAGACACTTTAGTAAAAAGAGAGAGAAACAGCGGCAACATCTCTACAGAGGGCGAAATAAGTCAAGATGATATCGATATCACATCACATTTCAACAGCAAATTCTTCTGTCGGCCCAACATGACAACAAAATGTTTGTACATTTAATTTGACTGTAGATTAAGAGGCTGAAAGTCTGAATACATTCTTAATTATTTTAAATAGTCGCAGTTGGAATAGCTACTCATTTTACTTTAATCGTGAAGGAATGTCCCGAACATTTCAAGGCCCAAGTGTAAATTAGGCGAAATTATTACCACCGATATCGAAATCAGTGCGAGCCTGTACAAACATATTAGCTATTATTATATTGTTTTGAAGTTATTTACATATTTTCAGTGAAAGTTTCACTCAGTAGCCTACTTTACATTCAACACCAAAGAAGGAAAACAAACATGTATGATTGTCATACAAATTACCTAACTAATAATAATAACAATAATAATAATGAAAATGAGAAATGCAGACGTTGTCTGCTCTGTATTGCATAGTTCCCTTTGTTTCCTTTTATTGTATTAAAAGTACCAGCTTTAACTAAAAGACCGACTAGATCAAAACCAAAAATGCTAAATCGTTGGTGCGCGCCCATGTGTGTGTGTTTTTTTTCCACACCATGTGTTGTCCTTTGAGAGCCACAAAACCCACATGGTCCCCAGACAAATAGCATTCAATTAAGAAGAATTAATGATCGTTCATCAGATGAGCAGCACCCAAAAAGTGCATCCTAAATATTTTTTTCGTTATCAGAGGGATGATTGGGCTTCTATTTAATCAACATCTCTATGGTTAATTAATTATGGAAAGGCTTGTTTAATTCCTCCGGCATCTGGTAAAACTGGCCCCGGAGGTGGATGTCATATGGACCATGGTCTGCGGAGGATCCCTGGCTGATGGAGCAGTAGCGGAGGCCGTAGTGACAGCTCCGGTAGTCCACCGGTTCCTCGTGTTTCATAGAGAAAATCCCGTTGAAGTTGATGGGTGAGCTGAGGGTCCCTGCATCCAGAGGGCTGGAGCAGCCTGGAGAGGGACTGTCGCACAGAGCCTCGTAGGGGCCGCAGAAGGAGCCGAAGGGCCGCAGGGGCCTGCCGCTGTCCGCTGAGCTGGAGCCCACGACCTCAGGTCCGTGGTGGTGGTGATAGGCCGGGTAGAGGGAGAATGACTCCCCGCCTGGCTCCGACATGAAGCTTCGGGCGTTGAGCTGCAGACAGCTGGCCACCAGGTTAGTGGTGGGTTGGGAGAGACCCTTGCACAGAATCTGGACGAACGTGAGTAGGTCCGGCCTTTTCCCGGTTCTTAAGATCTCACTGAGGGCCCAGATGTAGTTCTTGGCCAAGCGGAGCGTCTCTATTTTCGACAGCTTCTGCGTCTTGGAGTAGCAGGGAACCACTTTCCTCAGACTGTCCAGCGCGTTGTTCAGACCGTGCATCCGGTTCCTTTCCCGCGCGTTGGCCTCAATGCGCCGCAGTCGAACCCGGTCCAGCCGGGCTTGGCCCAGTTTCTTTTTATGAGAACCCCTTCTCAGACTACCCACTTGTTCCTCTTCCTCCTCCCCCTCTTCGCCATCCCTCTCTTCATCCTCTCTCTCGGACTCAAGCGTGTCCTGCGTGTCTCTGCCAAGTTCTGGCTTAACCGATTTGACTAATTGGTTGGTGGCCCAACTGGTCCTGAAGGGACTGCCTGTCTCGTCAAATGGCGAAGTCAACATGTTGTCCTGCAGCATGTTTGGTGGAAAGCAAAAGGAATATTAGATTGACTTGAGCAGTTAAGATTAGAAATATGACATATTACGTTTTTAATGAGTCAATGAAAAGCATATTCCCTCCTGCAGTTTCAGAAAAAAACCATCACAACAACCTATGTAGCCTATCTTTAGCTAAATGAGCTGCAATCATTATTATTCTTATTATAATTATTAGTGGTAGTAGAAGGCTACTAGTTGTTACTGTTGAAGTAGAAGTCATAAAAACTGGACCATTTCTAAATATGTAGGAACATGCCTGCATAACATAACATGACATAACATAACATAACATAACATAACATAACATAACACCATGTAGCAATACATGAGATAAAACAACAATAATTCTGGGGCAAAACTGGGATATAACATCAATTCATGATGGGAAAACATAGTTTAGTAGAAAGAAAAATAAGAATTGTCATACAACTGTAATGAACATAAGCAGCCCACCTCCTTTTTTATTAGTAGCCTATTATTATTCTTTAATTAGACGAGTCAACCTCATACAAAAATCAGACAAATCATGGTCCATTTTAAAGTAAATGTCCTTCTGCCAGTAGTCCGATGAGCTTCTCACCCAGTTTTGGTGTTAAATTCCAGAGAGCATCTTCCTGTAGCTTCCAGACACTCAGACAGGCTTTCAGCAGCAAATATCAGTCCTCCTCCTCCTCCCTCCTTCCTCTCTTCTCCTCTGTCTCTCTTCTTCTTCCAGCAGTAAAGACATTGATGCCATCTGCTGCTGACGTAGTTCTCCAGGCATGCTCTCTCTCTTTGTGGCTCAATATCTCTCACTCTCTCTCTCTCTCTCTCTCTCTCTCTCTCTCTCTCCCTAGCTACTCATCTCTCTCTATTCCTTGCCCCGTGCCTCTTTCCCAGTTCTCCCAGTCTAGCTTCTGTTCTGACTGGCTGACAAGAAACACAAAAATCTGAGCCAGAGGTTTGCTGCTGTCAGTGTCCTCTGACTGACAGACCACCTAGCAATGAAGCAGCTTCCCTGATGATTCAATCAAACCCTTGTTTAATTATCTTCTTACAACCTTAAAGACCAACTGGTGGACCACCTGGGATTTTAGCCCCAGTGACCTGGTGCAATCAGCTGTGAGTTAACCCCTAAACTATCCAGTACCTCCTTTTGCCACCTGACAGTGTATCATGCCTATGTCGGTGGGAGGGCTAAAGTGGAGAATGCTATCAAACAAAGTGAGGAATAATTGAAGTTGGCTGATTAAACAAAACTTTTGGTTTAACAACACTTGCCAATATACACAATGTATTTTTTTTTTCACATTTATCTCTTATCTTAACAGTCAACGGTGGTTTTCTAAAGGTTAGAGATTAAAATCTAGGTCTAGCTAATATGAAACATTGGTTGATAAACATATTACTACCATTCTCTTCTGTTCTGTATGTGTTTTGCCTCTGCGATAAGCTAAAGCGAGCACACTTAAATGTTCTTCCAAAAACATAACTTTTTCTTCATATATACTCTGTTATTCGATAATAATAATAACATAAAGGCTTCACATAAAAATGTACTCAAAAAAATGGCTAAATCTGTGTACTGAGGGAAACAAGCATATTTAGTCTGCCTTTTACGTCCTGTTGAAGGGCAACATTCATGTTAATGGTAAGTTGATAGGAAGAAAGAAAAATCACAAAGCTCAAAAGATTCAAAGGCTATAAGATTAAAAAAACATATATGAAATTAGTAGTGATAAATATCTAAACAACACTCTAAAAAGATACTCAAGGTAATGAGGCCATACTAAAGCATACAAAACATAAAAAACATCAACCCTCAATGAGTATTTTATTATACAATTTATTTGAGACACGAGGCTTTTTTGAAAGCATTTATTTGTGTGTTTGAGTTTCCGCTTTCCAAAGAACACCTCTGGAAATGGAAACACATTGATGACCAGCAAACAGACATGCTGAACACACCCACTCACACCTCCATGTCCTTTGCACCTGCATATACTGCACATCCACATACCGCTTCACATCCATACAGACAGAACTGCTGTCCTCCCTGGATGCCTCAGCTGGCATGAGTCTGCCTGGTCCAGTACACACACCAACATCATGAGTCAAACTCCCCATCTCAAACTAATCACTTCACTGCATTAATTGCAAATGCAAATATGCAAATTCATATTAATTAATTACTCTGTTAATTAGTTATCTGGGCTATTTGGGGCAATAAATCATTGTGCAGCAGTCAAAAGAGTCAAAGAGGTGGCATGAACCAATTTTCACATAAAAAAATGTAACACACACATACACATGCGTGCAAAATAGCCCTATGCTCACATTGTGGGTGAAAAAAAGCCCCCTGGCCCGCTGACATTGCTGTGAAAGGAAAAGGCAGTGTAATTGAAAGCCGTGACAGGGGAGAGAGCAGCTCTCAGCCTGTGTTTAGCAGTCCTGCACAGACTGAATTCATTATCACATTCCGTGCTCTTAAAGACAAAGTGATGGGGGGCCATTCTGTAAATGAAGCCTGTGGCGTTCACGCCATGTGGCCGGGGTCACACTCTGGTGTAGGGGGCAGCAGAGGTGTTTCAGTGTACCACAGGACAATGGTAATTAGATGAATCTGGAACTCTTTGTAGCATCTGAGGTTCTGATAGCCGACAGTTTGTTCGTGGATACCTACTGAAGCCTCTGATATACTACTTCAGTGAGAAATACGTTTTAGAACTTGTGATTTAATTTTCAAATATCAACCCCTAAACTCCTCCAACCATTACATAGCCCCCAAAAATGAATACATTTGGTTAGGAATGAGAAAACAAATATATTAAATGATTCTTTAAAAATAGTTTAAAATCAGCTTGAAGCCACTACGTGTCGGATTTGACACTTAGGACGGAGAACAAACAATGATGCCAACCCCCCTCCACCCCCACCTTCCAGGATTTGTACATCTCTTGACTCAGGAAACAGACAGAGGAAATCATCACAGACTCCTCTTACCCTATACATAAATTATTCCAACTTCTGCCCTGTGGTAGGATCTACAGAGCACTAAGGCCAAAAACAACTAGACACATGAACAGTTTCTGTTTGCACATGAGGCCTCAAACCTATTCCTGTGCAATGACATTGCAGAATACTAAATCATCTTACTGTACATTTATACTGTATAGTATACTGTATCATATTGTGCAATAGCATGGATTAATATTCCTACATTATCAAATGGTGGTCTAAGCAGGCTGTAAATTCTGGACATACTGTATATTGTGTCCATCAAGCAACAGACATACACCACCTACTGTATATACAGAAACTCATGTCATTATCCATTCAGCATTTACTTATTCCAGCTCTATTTACATAGCACTAAACGGGATGGACAAAATACATCTGGGTTACCACATTATAAAAATATGCAGACACATATCAGCAGAATTCCTTCCTCAGGTTGTCTTGACACACAATGAAACCAAACCAATAAGCACTCCACCAATGGTTTGGCATTCAGAAGTGTTAAGGTGAATCCAGTACATGTAAGTACATATTTGAAAACTAGGGGTAGTTTTGACATAGGAACCATTAAATACATTACCACTAGTAAAATGCAAAGCACATAACATGGAGACATACAGTGCAATAGCTCATCATGTGTATATACTGTATACTGATATTAAAGGGGTATACATAACGGACAATGGGTGGTTAAAAACACCAAATAAAATAACTACATCTGATAAAATGCAAAAAGTACAGCCACCCATAGTCAGACTGGCCATCAGGAGGGCTGGGAGTTTTCCTGATGGGCCGCTTGACAATTGGAGCTGATGCAACGTAAATTCATATTTTTAAATAACCCCAGCCCCTGCTTAAATAAAAATAACCTAGTGCTATGTGGCTGACTGTTGGTTGACGGTTGGGTATTACATCTGTCAGCCTCTCTCTCCAAGCCAATTACTTTTTGTTCAGTCCATCTTAACTTTACCTGGGCCCTGCCCCATTCCCATCTCTGTTAAGTGTTATTTGGATAAAGAGTGGAGAAAGATGGACAAACAAAGAGAGAAAAAACGTAACGGTGGTGCTAAAAAGCTGATGCCTCAAGGGACAGCCAAATGTTTTAAAATACCTAATAATTCATTTGGTGCCGTTACCAGTCAGTCATATCAGCCTGGTGAGCCTGAAGGCACTGGGAGCAGAGAGAGCAGCCCAGTGAGACCAGTTCAACTGTTAGTCAAGGTTTAGCAGCTGAAGCGGTCATACAGAAGACAACAGGGATAAGATAAGCAGGGTTTGGGTTTGGCTAGCTGGCTATTAAGCTATATCGAGTGTCTTCTGAAATATGTTCAACTTTTAATGAAGTTGATGCGCTCGTCAATGTCACGTCATGAACCGACCAATCACAGCCTGGATGTGGTGGGACATTAAAAACAGGTTGACGTGCTGCTGTAAATTTAAGAAATGTTGAACTAATTGTTATGCATGAATAGTTATTGATTACTGACAAGTTAGTCCTTAGCATTAACAAATTAGAGACTACAAAAATGAAAAATGTTGTTTGTATTTCTGAAACGGCTGTATTGTCCAATCAGAATTAATATTATACTAGTGGTATATAGTATACTGTTACATGAAAGTATACTTATATAATTAATATATTATTATTATTATTATACTGACATTATACTATTATATGAATATTATACTTTTTATTTAATTTTATAATATTATACTGACATATACATTATACTAATTAGTCATCCAGGTTCAGGATAGTGCAACCGCCCTACTCCTCAGAACACGTTCCCATTGTTCTATTTGACATCTATTTTACTAAAGTTACTGTTAGAAATATTGTTCAGTAATCTTGTTTATATAAAGTGTAGCGTGGGTTGTGTGGGTGGTGGTGTATTGCTTAGTCAAAAAGTCCAGGGTCATTTTTCATTCCCAGTCCGTCCCTGCAGCCACCCAATATAATACGACAAAATATATTCAATTTGAAAGTAATTTGACACTTATGAATGAACCACACCTAATATCTGCTTTAAGACAGGGGGCTCTGATTGTGATCTTGGTATGTTAGTGCCATGCATATTCACATACAGGGCACACATGTTTATACCTTGTGGTACTTTGCAGACCACCTGGCCCTTACTCTCAATTTTTAGAAGAATTTGGAGATTTTATCTCAGATCTTATTACTCACTCTGATAAGATCTTAGTTATTGGTGATTTTAATATTCACCTAAATAAAGCCTACAACCGTCTAAGTAAAGCCTTTTTGGCACTTATTGATACTTTAGGTTTCACTCAGTCTGTACATGAACCTACTCATAGCAGTGGAAACACCCTGGGCTTGATTCTCTCCTGTGGGATAGAGGTGTCTGCCCTGAATGTCTCTTCTGTCTCATCCGCGGTGTCAGACCACTTTCTAATTAAATTTGAAGTGACACTGGCCTGTCCTGGCAATAATAGCACCAATGTTTTTACTACTCGCAACATCGGCCTGGCAACTTTAACTACTCTTAATGAACAATTGCCTGCAGTCCTGGCCCCTTTCACGACAGTGACAGAGCCTGTTGAAAATTGTACTAGTGACTTGCACCTCTTACTACCAAAACCAGGTGGTCAAGAAAGACTACGCCCTGGTTTACAGATGAAACGTGAGCTCTTAAGCAAGCCTGTAGGAGATTAGAATGTAAATGGCACAAATCAAAATTGTAAGTTATCTACCTCGCACGGCACGATAGTGTATTGAACTATAAGCGTGCTCTGTCTTCTGCAAAAACAGCTTATTTATCTCGCTCAATCAGTAACAATAAACATAATCCTAGATTTCTTTTTGACACTGTAGCTAATCTTACTCAAAAACAGCCATCTGTCAGCTGCTCACCGTTTTTGGCTCACAATTTCTTACATGTTTTCTATAATAAAATAGATAAGACATAAAATTACTTCCTCATCTACAGCTACCGCTGCAGAAGCGGCTGTACAATATTAATATGCTGAATCCCAGATTTTACAAATTTTCAGCCTGTCTCTCCTGAGACATTGTCTCAACTGGTCTCAGCTTCAAAACCAACCATTTGCCTCCTTGACCCCCTACCAGCTAAACTTTTTAAGGATCTCTGGCCATCTCTGGGACATACAATGCTGAATATTGTTAATTTATCACTCAGAACTAGCATTGTCCCGACTAGCTGTAAGACTGCTGTGGTTAAACCTTTACTTAAGAAACCACACCTTGATCCAGGAACTTTAAATAATTATAGACCAGTCTCAAATCTTCCATTCTTTTCAGAAGTATTAGAAGGAGTTGTGTCTCAGCAACTATCGGCCCACATAACTGACAGTAATCTTTTTGAACCTTTTAAATCAGCTTTTGGGGCCTGTCATTCCACTGAAACAGCAGTCACTAAAGTGGTAAATGACATTTTGCTTACTATGGATTCAAATTCCACATCGGCGCTTTTATTACTGGATCTCAGTGCGGCCTTTGATATGATTGATCACGGCATACTCCCAGACCGTCTCGAAAACCAATTTGGCGTCTCTGGCTCTCGCATGGTTAAAATTGTATCTATCCGAAAGAACACAGTGCGTTTCTTACAATAATATTACATCACCGTTTTCTGATGTGAAATATGGAGTACCTCAGGGCTCTGTTCTTGGCCCTTTGCTTTTCCTCTTTATATATCTCACCCTTTGGCCATATTATATGCAATTTTGGAATAAATTTCCACTGCTGCGCTGATGATACTCAGCTGTGTGTGCCTGTTAAGGCAAATGATGATGCTCAAATTAGAAATCTCGAGGCCTGTTTATTCACTGTGAAATCCTGGATGTCACGAAATTTCTTGCTCCTAAATTCTGATAAAACTGAGATGCTAGTTATTGGCCCTCCTCGACATAGACACCAGTTTGAAACAGTAACAGTCACACTTGATAAGCGTGTGATTTCCCAAAGTTTAACAGCCAGGAATCTTGGTGTTACATTTGATCCTACACTCTCTTTTGATCAGCATATTAAAGACATCACCAAGATCGCCTTTTTCCACTTGCACAACATTGCCAAAATGAGATCTTCTCTGTCCATAGCCGATGCAGAGATCCTAATTCGTGCCTTTGTCTCATCCAGATTGGATTACTGTAACGTTTTGCTATCTGGTCTGCTGCACACGAGCAGTAAAAGTCTTCAATTGGTTCAGAATGCTGCAGTGAGAATCTTAACTAAAACTAGAAAATTTGACCATATTACACCAGTTTGGGATTCCCTTCATTGGCTCCCTGTCCATGTCAGATTAGACTTTCAGGTGCTTCTGGTGACTTATAAAATTATAAATGGGTTTGCCCCTTCCTATCTGTCTGATCTCATTGAACCTTATGTCCCGTCCCGTGCTCTCCACTCCCAGAATACTGGGCTCCTATGTGTCCCCAGAGTTGAAAAGAAGTCAGCTGGGGCCTTTTCCTATCGGGTCCTCCTCTCTGGAATAAACTTCCTGCTGATATCAGACAGTCTGACTCTGTTGAGGCCTTTAAATCTAAGATGAAAACTCATCTTTTCGTCTTAGCTTTCCATTAGTGTTTATCGTTCAATACCTTAGGCTTCATACCTGTTACTACTTTCCTTTTGGCTGGTTGGTCTCAGTCTCATTGTATCTACTAACATCAGTACTTATAGTTCATGTTTGTCCTGCCCGAGAAATTCACTAACAATTTCCAAACTCTTTGTTAATCACTGCATTCCTCTAACCCTCTGCTGTTTTTGTTTTTGTCTCTCACAAGCCACCTAGCTGTGCATGCCCCCCGCCCCCCCTTGCCTCTCTCCCTCTCACTCAGGCTTCTCTCTACTGGACCAGAGGCCGTCCTTGGACCTTTCTCTCTCTCCAGGCTGCCGGTGCCTCATCCAGATGTGGATCTCTATCTGTGTGAATGCTGTGCTTGCCTCTAATGTGTTTGTGTGGCCTGCCCTCTTCCAGGTCTCCATGGTTGAGAGGAGGTGGTGTGGAGCAGGTCTTACCTATCCAGGCAATCCCTTAAGCTGCTTGATGTCCTCCTGGATCTATCCTCTTCACTTTTGTTTTACAACCTACATTTCTGTCATCAAATTGTATACATTGTGATATTATTGTTAATTTTTTCTGTACACTCGACATCTATTGCATGTCTGTCAGTCCTGGGAGAGGGACCCCTCCTCTGTTGCTCTTCCTACTTACTTCCTACTTGTCTAAATTAGAATACCACCATCTCTAACCCAGCCATCATACAAACGGGACGAACAGGGGGAAATATTGCTTTGGCTGGATTCCTGGTCTTTAGATTCAAATGCAAGAACTGCTCAACCAGCACCAACCCCCACCATGTTGAAAACAATTAGTGTATTAAAAGCAATACAATTACCTCTGCCACACATCCACCCACCCACCCACCCACACACACACACACACACACACACACACACAATACTTCATGCTCTGCTATTCTTGTTTTTACGTCTTTGTATAAAGCACTTTGTAAGCTTCTATTTTGAGTGCTGTATAAATAAATGTTACAAGTTTTATAATTAAATATAAGCACACTGAAACATCCAGGGGGATGATGATTCTTTGGTCTTACTAAAAGTCTTGTTTTCTAATAGAGCTGCTTAATGATGCATGTCACATTAAGGAGCTTGTGGTTAGGGCAGAGCCACAGCTTGCTGCTGCTTTTACAGTAATGATTGCTGTGAGGCCACTCAGTCTGCGTGTACACACACACCGCCAAAATCAACACAAAATGAAAAGTTCCATTGAGCTGCTTTAGGAAAACACATGCAAATACACAAAACACAAGCAATTAAGAAAACATCTTCATCAATTTGACAACACATTCGCAGCATTTAGAAAACAAGCAGCAAATACAAAAATGCACAGCAAATACAAAAACGCACTGCAAATACAGAAACGCAGCAAATACAAAAACGCAGCAAATACAAAAACACGCAGCCAATACAAAAACACTTGGAATAGGAATACAATCAACACACTGAAGCACTCACCATTTTACCTCAATGGCGCAATTCTTCCTCAGACACTAGTGCATGAGGCACAGCAGCTAACTGCTATGTAAGCTGACAGACTTAGCAAGCTAACTTCACTCAACCAAACAATAAAAACACAGAATGACAACTTACTGACAGTCACAAAATGTGACAAGACCATGTATGTCATTTAATATACACTTTGATTTGGGTGAAGTTAATTTTATAACCTAGTATTTGAAACAAATCACAGAGCTGTTTTCAGTACGTACCATAGTTGAAATCGTCAGCAAGCAAAAGGGGCGAGCTGACGGCTTCCAGTCACTATAGTTACCACCACTCGCCACATGTGGGCGCTCTAACAAAACAAATAAAAGGAGCCTTGAATAGACAAAGATAGGATATAAAACTATTTCCCAAGGAAATTTAAAAAATAAGAGATAAATAAAAGATAACTTTCTTTCAAAATAAAAAGAATACTGAATGAATATAGAAATTAATTTTGACGAACTTCAACAATCCAAAACAACCACATTAAATTAGCATTCAGCTTAGAGTGCTGCTGTGCCTAAGTGCAGCCTCACAGAGCTGCTAGCATAGCTGTAGACTTTCTTTACACTAAGATATAGTTATTTCTATAATAAAACTGGCAGTGGAGGAACTTAGTGTAAGGTTTAGAAGTTGAGTTAATTCATATATCTGAGTTAATTTACTAAAAATATATTTACAATGTTTACACAGTTAACTATTTACATATTTATGTTTATACCGTTATTATTTACATATTTACATGTTTAAATATTATGTCAGCATCTTTAAAACAGTTGTACTAATCTTCGGAATCTACTAGTTTTCCCTCACATTTACCTCAGTCTAGGTCCTTCTAGCTTCTGATTGGTTAGTTCAGAGACATGTGAGTCAGGAACAAGGAAGTGTTGTGTTTTGAAGCTGATGAAGTGTGGAGAACAGTTAAGTGCTGCTTAAGAAAGTTATCCGTCTCCATCCTGCTGTTTCTTCTCATTAAGAGTGATCCAACCACCACATATCGAACCCTCACGTTACATTAGTCTGAGGGCTGTGATCTGTGTCTATTATACCAGTTGTATGGTCCAGACAATGTTATGAAAATGATCTCCTGAAGAGTATGGGAATCCTGCACATGCTTGGATCAACTTGAAAATCTGCATGTAAACATTACGTTACGTATAGTGTAGCGCTGTGACTAACAATGAAGCCGAAGGTGAAATCTTCAAACTGCTTGTTTGGCCCGACTAACAGACCAAAACCCAAAGACCCTAACCCTAAGAACTAGGAAATGGTTGATATTTGTGCTTGAAAAATGACTCAAACTATTAATCAATTTAAAAAAATAGTTGCTGATTAATTTTCTGTTGATTGATGAAATGAATAATCATGTCAGCTCTAGTACAGTGTTTTCACAGGTTCCATGATGACGTGTAGCACTACAAATGGCAGAGAGCGGCCAGAGTCTGTACATGGGTGTGCACCCCATACTGTACAAGAGGATTCACTTTGCCATTGAAAAGGTTGCTGATCAGCACATGATATCTAAATTTACAACATTGGGGCTTCTTGAATTCACTGAAAATGAAAGCTTTCCAGTCACTTCTTGCAGCTGCAGTATTGTGTGACAACTAGCTCAACTTTGACAAAAAATTTAAGGTGAGTTTATGTTCAGTTTGCAGGAATGCAAATCCAAAACTTGGTACACAAAGTAAACCTAAGTTGACTTGTGTTTCTTATCCTATGCACACACCACTGACTCCTTGTGGAAATGAAAGCCAGAAAAAAGGGTTTCTTAATTCACAGTCCCTTGGACAAAAAAAAAGATTATTCCCATAAAAAAATGCTGCCTTTATCTATATATACCAAAAGTCCACAACACGGTTGGAAAACTGTGCGGCTCCACTCTCTGCTGGCAACTACCTTGAAGTGCTGACACCGTTATGTGTCATAAAATCGCTGGTCAGTTTCTAACGGCCTGTCTACACAAGAGGTGTTTCAGTGAGTTTTTCAGTCGTCTGTCCCATGTGAGTCTGACTGAACAGATAATTTCTATTATAATCCATACACATATCTACACCGGATGCATAATGGCTCGCATTTCACTCATGCCAAATATATGTAAAGCCTATTTTTACACTACAGGTCTATTTTCTTCCATTTTATGGCCGTAACTACAGTAATTGTGTGTTGGGCTCTGAGTGCTTCCAAAATGTGGGTGACCTACACTCAATACTGTGCCTGAATGCATCCTGTGTAGACACAGACCGAAGCTGCTGCTGCTGCTCTGCTAACGTGCTGCTCATGCTACGCCTCCTGTGTAGACATGGTGTAAAGGACATATGCATATATTTCTAAGTGCATTACCAATAACACACACATAAATAAAATATAATTGTGATAACACAACATAATATATGAAGAATAGAAGCAAATATGATGAAACACCAATGTCTAAATAATAAAAAATTATTTTAAACTGTAAAATATACATTTCGCTCCTCCACAACGGTTTGCTAAAAGAAAGAAAGTTAAATGATGAAATCTAAAATCAATATAGTATACTTTGGGAAATGGTTGACAGTGATGTCAAATAAAGAGCTTAAACATGCAAAACCATTGATACCCTAGTTCCTAACCTAATCCTGAAAGTAACCTCAACCTTGAACCCAATTGGTGTCATGCGAAGACAACACAGCGTCCAGCAGCATCAGGATGACCACTGTGACCTGAGAGCTTCTTTACCAGCTGACACAACTTCAGTATATAATAAACCTCGATGGAGGACATGATCTGGACAGTTTACATCAAAGTTATGGCTTTGCTACTTTGTGCATTATATCTGCCCAATTT
>NTHP01000558.1:100149-113453 GCA_003416845.1 Oplegnathus fasciatus | reverse complement strand
GTTATGATATATAGCGCTTGTAACTTCCTGTCGCCAGTAGGTGGCGCTATGACTATGACTCAATTTTGGCATGTCGATGTCTTCAGACCTGGACTCTTGTCCAGCATATGAAATTTGGGGTAGACTTGACCGTGTACAACCAAGTTACAACACCTTGTAGTTTCATGGCGAGACATCGAAATTCGCCGCGCTGCCACGGTAACACCGTTTGATGAAAACTCACAATCTTCACAATAAAGCATCATCAACATTTGAGGTAGATCTGGTCACCCTGCTAGGAGGAGTACATCAAAGTCTAAAACATGTAATTTCCTGTTGTCAGTAGGTGGCGCTATGACTATGACCGAATATTGGCATGTAGATGTGTGCAGGCCGGGAGTCTTATCAAACATGTGACGTTTGGGGCAGATTGGACACTGTACCTTTGAATTACAAAAACTTGATGTTTCATGGCGAAACGTGCAAAATGGTCGTCTCGCCACGCCCACGCCGTTCAACGATCTACAACGATTAGCACAACTTTTCATCATGAAGGTCTTAGGATTGCACTGCTCAGTTTTGGTCATACTGTACCCTGTAATAATAGAGCAGGTACCCAGTAGTAACAATAACCACAGTATAAATTCTTTGTAAGATCCCGAATTGTTACCCCCTTATGCCATTACTTCACATCTTGTTCCCCAGAACCTCCATATACTGTATGTATTGGTATGTACTGTACTGATACACTGTTACAAAAGATTACACCGTAACTCCAGAGCAATTACGCTGTACGTTGCGGGCTGTAATCTAAAGTGTTACCCATTTTTCAAAACGTTGTCAATAAAAGAACATGACTACACAGTACATGGTAACAGTTGTAATGGTAACAAGTACAACAACAACCTGGTAACATGCCAATTTCTTATAAACAAAATAAACAACAAAAGATATACAGTCAGCGATTTAAGTCAGGAATTGTGACAGCTTCCAAAGATTTTTTTGTAATGATTCTTACATATATTCCTATCTTCCCTTTATGCCTTTATGTGTCAACAAACAAGATTATTTGGTATCTAAACTGTGTAAGAACAAATTTACTGTATACGCTAATGAGAAAATGATGATGATGCTGTAGGCAGGACAATTTAGCTAAGAGATTCCTATACAAGATGGTTGTTTTGAGTGACTAACCCTGAGTTGAACATTCTATAACATAAGCAACTGATTTGTGCCATAGTGCTCTTTTCATCACACGTTGTTAACATTCTCCCAGAGCAAGAAAACACTTCAGCAATTGTAGAATTGCTAATTCTTCTACTTATGAACATTATTAGATGTCTAAATCTAAAAGTCTGCCATAGATGTCCTTTAAAACGTGATTAGGCCTTAACCTTAAGTGACATTAACTAATGCCAGCCAAAATCTTACTTTGTATTAACTTTATATAACAATTGCTTAACTCAAACAAACCCCCAAAAAGCTAAAAACATTGTTTTCAACGGCCTTGATAGAAAAGATTCTTTACGTAAAAGTGCCAACAAGTTATAAACACACACATACTCCCTGGACTAGATTAGATTATGTTCATTACCCACACATTAGACTCCAACACCTTGTTCATCTCGGAGTTGAAGCCAGGGTAGCTGTCATAATGGACTGACAGCTCCAGTACACAGCCACACGTATGGGCAACAGGTCTTCTCTGAAAACCTTGAATCTGGGTAAAGTCAATGATAATGTTCTTCCCCAGGAATAGATCTGAACCTGTGCAGAACCTGAGGAACAAACACAGATGCTGCGTATCAGCATTCCTCAAGTATGTGGTTAGGTACTTCTGAATGTCCTTCTGGTGGACATTCATTGTCTCTGGAAACGTGAGGGACCTCACCACCTTTCTCACATTTGGTTGCAGGATTTCGTATACTGTTGTGAGGTCCTGAAGGCTGTGCCTGGCGGTGCTGAGTATTTATGCCCATTGTTCGATTACATGGGCAAGCTCTTGGACAAGGTTTTTGTGGGCAAGCTCCTGGAGGATTTCATTGGCATTGCTGGCTGTTGGCATCCTTCTGCAGCTGTGGTTATCTAGGATCTCAATTAATTCTTCTTGGTCGACGCTGTTAAAATCTGATCGCCATGATTCAAACACTGTACACTCAGATTCAGGCATGTATCTGAGGAAATTCTCCACTACATCGCTCTTCATATATCCCAAGGCAGCTTGCGCTAATATGACAGGCGCGATCTTCACAGGTAGATATTCCTCCCTCGCCCATCCAAAAGCAAATATTCGGCCTACACTCTCCCACTGCTGCTGTCCAAAATCATGCCTTAGGAAAGGCACTTTACAAGCATTTCCCGATGTGCATTGGTCGTAGAATTCATTCCAGAATTCTGAGAGACAGTCTCTCACAACTCCTCCATCATCATACCCCATCTCAGGTGTTCCATCTGGCAGTACAAGCTGGATTTTGATGTCAACCTCCTGATGTCCATCATCACAGAAATGTGCTGTGAGCTCTGGCAGTACCTGCCCTCTGTGAACAACCAATATTCTCTTCACTCTGTCACTGGATGGCATGGTTTGTGGTGAAATAGGCGGTGTATTATCCAAATTCTGTGGCTCATTTTCAGAAAAGTCTCCTATAAAAACAACGTTGTTCTCAAAAACATCCTCACTCCCACCGTCTGTGGGATGCAGTAAAAAGTAAAAATTGCCATCACTTGTAGTGCTTCCAAGAAATATCAATTCCGGGCTGATTGTTTTAAATGTTGCAAATTGTGATGCTGTTGCAACACTGAGAGAAGAAGAGGAAGACCGATTCTGAGAGCTCTCTTGTCTCAGAAATGTAGCAGATGGTGATGCTGTAGCAACACTGAGAGAAGAAGAGGAAGACCGATTCTGAGAGCTCTCTTGTCTCGGAAATGTAGCAGATGGTGGGGCTGTAGCAACACTGAGAGACGAAGAGGAAGCCCCATTCTGAGAGCTCTCTTGTCTCTCCAAAGATGGAGACAAACCTGTGCCGTGACTGTGTGGACTGTCTTTTTTTTTCTTTTGTGTGGTCAAATAAAACCTGAGAAGAGCAAGTTTTGTGTCAGTGTACAATTGTTCAACTGTGATTACATCATCAACTGTCACCTGTTGATCATCTTTGAGATCTACCTCAAAATCTGTTAAGGGCCCCTGACTATTACTCCCACCTGGAAAGAACATGCCATCCTTTGAAATGTTGACTTTTCTTGTTCCCCCTCCTCGTTTGGCTCTCACTTGCTTGAAAGCCTCTCTCTCTCTTTATCATAATGCATCCATCCTGTTTCTATCTTTCTCATTGTCTTCAGAGCATTTTTTTTCTGATGCGGTTGGGAATGCTCCCCTCGCTTTGTGCTGCTGCCTCCTTCATCACAAGGTTTTCTTTTGGCCAATTTTGTTTTCAGGCACTCAAAAAGCTTTGATTTGCAAGTGTTGTTGTGGCTGTTTTCCTTCCGCCTACAAAAACACTACTAGGCGATCACCATATGATGGCAAATAAGTCTTTAAGTCTTCTTCTGTCATCAGTTGTATGGTGCTGGCATCAATCTAAACATGGACAATGGAATTGTTTAAAAAAGAGCAGTCCTGATTAGACATCCTAATCATTAATGATAACATTCAGTTATCTTGAGTGTAATGAAACAGCAAATACAAAAAAGTTGATGTTTTGAAGAAACAATCATTTAGAAGCAATAAAAAATCAATATCATTAGTGCAATTGTTTTACTGAAATATTCTGCTTTTGCAGTTAAGTACCTTCTCATATTCCAGGGTCTTTATTGTTTCCTCAGGAACATTTGTCTGTCTCAAGAAGTCACTTAGGTCATCCATCCTGTGAGCATGCATTACAAGGAAAGTTATTCTTGGCTATCATCATACATCCATCATATATACACAACAAAAGTCTTGGGCTACAGATGAGCTATGATTTTGGAAGGGAAGGGAAGTGGGGATTGTAACTTAGCATTTGGACTGTAATACTAATACTCCAGTCAGTCCTATAATGAAATGCTCTAGTTTTTTCAAATATATGACACCACTTTAGTAATACAGTCATATCACTGGTCTCATAGCTCTGAAACAGCTGTGCCAACCACAGTTAAACGTAATAAGAACAGCTCAGCAAACGGAAAGCTTTACCTCAAGAAATGTCTGGATGGTTCAGTGCGTCGTGAGGTGAACACACATCACCACAAATCTGCACCCAAATACAGATGGAGTATGATCTTCCATCAAGTAGCTAGTTACTGTAATAACGATAGAAATTAAAAACAAAGAAATTGATTTGGTGAAACAGTTTATATGATTACATAGGACCAACGCCATTTTAGCAATAATTCTAATGTATCTCACCTCATAAATGGTCACATAGTTTAGTAATTAATGTTACACAACAGCGTTTGCATGTTGTGCTGCTGCACATACCAAAACAGAAGGTGTGCGTGGAGGCCTACCACCTTGCGCTTGGCATTTATTATTCAAATTGAAAAACTGAGGGTGCAAAATATTAAACTGAGGGTGCGATGCATGCTTTTGCACCCTGTAGAATGTTGGAGTTCGCTCATTCTCTCCTTCTGTAGACTATGTGTGAGCTCTCTCCAGCGTGTTTGTTTAATGAAGCAATAGGAGAAGATATTTAGGCTTAACTCATATTTATTTAGCAGAACAGCATAATAGCAGGTTACAGAGCTCTGGGTCGATCTACGCTTCCCTGACAAGCAACAGAGTGTGTCAGTTCACGAAGTCTGACTGACTGTATTTCCCTGACCCAGTCGTTTATAATACAGAGACAAAGAAATGTGCAACAGGTTGTTGTCCTCTTCTGGTTGGTCCAACTACTTCCTCCTTGTATCTGACCCCATGTGGTTGGCTGTGCCCTGGGTGTAACCTGAAACTCAACAGTCACAGAGACACACACATAGACAACATCCTATCGTGGCTCCTCAACCTGTTATGCACATTTGATGTGAGTCTGTACATTCCATTCTGTTTACACAATATTAAAAGATCTGTTTTGTACCCTATGTGTCTATTCCTCATCTGCTACTTCCCGTTTTATCGCTGCAGGCCGAAGTTGCAGCTACTCTGACCTTCTTGCCGTTAGCCTGAAAAAACATACATTGTATCTTCAACGCACTCAGTGTTCTTTCACTTTCACCCAGTACTTCTCTATTTGTACATTGAGTTCTCTGATACACACATCCTTTTAAGCATTAGTAATATTTCTGCTGTATTTTATTAATTATGCATTTTCTATCTAAGCATTATAAACAATTTATCACACTCTCTAGATTATATATTCTACAAGAACCGGGCCTTAATTCACACATTGATAATCTCTCATCGTAAATGTTAATCAGTTAAGAATATGAATCAGAATTGGCCTAAAAGAGTTGTAAACTTTGTTTTTCAATAAATTGAATTCAGTCAGTAAAACCCAGTAAGGTTAATGACCAAATCAAATGTAACAGCTAACTTTAGATGTTCTTGGTATCTGGCAGAGTAAGACTAGTAAAACTTGCTGGTCACCCACATGGTGCATGCTGTCTTCAACGTTAATCTGGATAATATCACGTGTAACAACACATTTAACATTATTTTACTACATTTTGTCATTTGTACAAGTAGATACACCATACCTTCATGAAGCTCACATCTTAGTTTAGCTTGGTGTTGAGAGCACAACAATATGCACAAGTAGCATCAGTGCTCAGAAAGCTAGCTAATGCACACAACTTTGTGATGGTTATTTTGAGAAGGTTTCTCATTATTTTGAGATACTAAGTCATTATTTTGAGACACTAAGTCATTATTTTGAGATAGCAAGTCATTATTTTGAGATACTAAGTCATTATTTTGACAAAGTTTCTCATTATTTTGAGATACTAAGTCATTATTTTGAGATACTAAGTCATTTTTTTGAGAAAGTTTCTCATTATTTTGAGATATTAACTCATTATTTTGAGAAAGTTTCTCATTATTTTGAGATACTAAGTCATTATTTTGAGAAAGTTTTTCATTATTTTGAGATACCAAGTCATTATTTTGAGATACTAAGTCATTATTTTGAGATGCTATCTCATTATTTTGAGATACTAAGTCATTATTTTGAGATACTAAGTCATTATTTTGAGAAAGTTTCTCATTATTTTGAGAAAGTTTCTAATTATTTTGCGATACTAAGTCATTATTTTGAGGAAGTTTCTCATTGTTTTGAGATACTAAGTCATTATTTTGAGATACAAAGTCATAATTTTGAGATACTAAGTCATTATTTTGAGATACTAAGTCATTATTTTGAGAAAGTTTCTCATTATTTTGAGATACTAACTCATTATTTCGAGAAAATTTGTCATTATAATGACTTACAGTATCTTTTTTTTCCATCACATTGGCGGAAATGGGCTTCCATAAGGAATAGACAGTATGAGAAAAAAAATGTGAACACTGAAGCATGAAAACATGTTCCAGTAGGCACCCAAAATAAAACTATGAACCTGAAAATGAGCATAATATGTCACCTTTAATGATTATTTTATTTGTTAAACAAACAACCAAAAATGTATATAACATGGTGTTCACAGTTTTCTCTTTGTTGTTCTTTGCTCTGATTGGTTGGTCACAGGCTGTCTTCCTGAGCCATAGATGTTCCAAAAGGCCCATCTGGCAGCTTACTCAGGGTGCTGATTAGTCATGGACTCGGCCCCCTGCACCCTGCCCACTCCCCTACCAACTCCCTTGGGTGTCTGTACATGCCACCCACATACAAGCTGTGCACATGACAGCCTCCTCTGAGAAGCCTTTGGCCCCAGTCTCGAGAGAGTATCAGCTGGGAGTGCATGCAGGCACAACCATGCTATATTATTATTTTTTCCCTTTCATTTTCAGCTTCTATAAGCAGGGTTCCTACAGGATGAGTGGGCAGTATAGAAAAGACTATTTGGCAATTTCAGGGTCATGCGAAGTTTAGAAATGCACGAAGTGTTTGAAAAGAATACAGATATGCAGTAAAACTCAACCCAATCTAACACTAACTCTAACTCTAACTCTAACTCTAACTCCTCAAGCTCAATAGATGATCTAGAATTATTTCAGCTCATGCTACACACGTCATGCCATTCACTTCATGGAAAATGCTCATTCAATTTATACAAAATTAATTGACAGGTACATTTTCATCACACACATTTTATGTTCAGGTGCACCTCTATATGTACTGGGCACCTGGCAACTGCAGATTGACATGATTGTGGCCTAATTTTCACTGGCATGTCACTTCTATTTTCGTTAAACAGTGGGTATGAGGGACCAGGCTCATGTCACGTCTGTTGACTTGGAATGAAGTGTTTCCAAATTGATATTGTTTGTCTATGCCTTCCAAAAATGATTCATATGAACATATTTTACTCTGCCACCTCTATAGTTAAAGTAAATAAATATGGCGAAATACTAAATGTGAATCTTACATGAGCCATTATATTTTATTATGACCGGGCTTGCGGCTTGCCAAGTTTAGCAATAACAAACTGAAATCTATTAAAGTAAGTTACAAGCATAACTACAATGAGGTGTGATAGTCAGAATCACACACTTGAATAACTTATGGAACACTGGCCAGGTGTTCTCAGTTAGCACAATGGCACCTCAGCTCCACCCAGCCAAGGACCTGCAAGACACAAAACACACACACACACACACACAATACACGGACAACAGGCCACTGGGGCCGCCACCCTCCACACCATAAAATCAGGGTCCCAGCGGGAATCCCGGCTCTCTCTATAAAAATATAAGCAAAGCAACCAAGTATCAAGCGAAGTATATGATGCAAAAAACAAAACAAAAATACACCTCACCGCTTACATTGATTCCCCTGTCCATCCCCAGCCACTGGATCCTGCAAGAGAGAGACCTGGCAAGATGGGAGCAAAGCAGAGAGCAAATAAATACACATTGAAGACACTGTTGACAAGAAGCCCGAGACAAAGCATCTGCCACCACGTTGTCCCACCCCTTGATATGGCGAATGTCCAGGCTATAGGACTGGAGCAGCAAAGCCCAGCAAATCAGGCTCTGGTTAGGACATTGCAGGGAACTATGAAAAGTTAAAGGGTTGTGATCTGTCAAGACCACCACAGGCATAGACACTGGACTTGTTCATCACTGTAGGAATTAGTCATGGACTCTATTGTGTTTGTAGATGTGTGTAATTCAATGTCTCCCATATCATAAACTAAAAATGAACATGCAAAAACAGAAATATGGACTCACTGCAGTTTGTAAGGTTTAGCTGCCTTCATTTCCTGTCTGGGTTGACAGCTCAACTGCCCACAAGTGAAAATGATTCTGTGATTGTTTGTTTCTAATGTTAGTCAGCAGATAAAATACTTGCATCACTGTGGCACAGAGGAAGCATGGATAATTGACTAATCCCCTGTCAATCATACAAATGTCCATACATGATTGAAATTTAACTTGTTTTGATGTGATGACGCTATGTAGATGTAATGATATGCATTCTCAGCAGGATGGAGGGAAAGTATAGCCGTCAATGTTGGCACACATGTGCAGCCATTTGTTCAGCTTCTCACAATATTATAGGTTTATACTAAGACTATTATTGACACGCTATATACTAAAGTAACAATATAGGAAGGAAATCATTTTAGCAATCACAATTTAAATTGGAGCTTAGAATAAAAATGTTTCAGTGGTCCTTTCCTTCATTTAAAAATGCCATTTTGTTATGCATATTCATCAAGTTTATTAGAATAACAAATGCATTCACACATGTGGGTGGACATGCTCAGATGCCATATGTGTTTGAATTTTGTTCACCATGTTGTTGTGTCCATGGAGTTTATAACCAAGGTGTTGGCTAAGAGCCAGGGAGAACTCACTTGAAGCTATGCACATGTTATGTACAAAAATCTTATTAATGTATTTTCTAACATGAGGTTATGGTACCATCTCTGTGGCAAACAGGGCCAAAGTGCTGTCCTGCTTAACCAAAACAGTATGTCCAAAGGCCAACCAGCAGCACCTAGAGGCTGCAATGTTCGTTAAATATAAAAGTGTGTATATACTTTCTGTGTCTGTGTAGTTGTCAGGGTCTGCGTGACGTACATTTGTCAGCTAGTCTGTGTGCACCTGAGCTGCCCAAAATGTATAAGCATGACTGCACATGAGAAAACAACAAAAAGGACAGCCACTATTTTGATTTATACTGCTCATGTGTGGAATATGTATGCAGGCTTTGGTATGTACAGTACTGTGTACTGTTTGTATATCTTTGACCAACATATGGATAATGTAGTCACGTTAACTGTAGATCCTCACCGAACCGTGTCTTAGAAATTATGTTAACATACAACTAATTTGCAAGATCAGATACATTTTGGGGGAAACATAATGCCACCCGGATAACTTTTTTTTTCAATATAATCAAGAAACGTTGTTAAAGAATGTATCTGGCAAGTTGCATAGGCAATCACTATGGAACCATATCGGGGACTTTATTCAAACAATAATGTAAACTTGAAAATGAAAATG
Organism: Oplegnathus fasciatus; assembly: GCA_003416845.1. Lineage (NCBI taxonomy): Eukaryota > Metazoa > Chordata > Actinopteri > Centrarchiformes > Oplegnathidae > Oplegnathus > Oplegnathus fasciatus. The sequence continues at coordinate 103,891 of NTHP01000558.1, read as the reverse complement.
TAATTCCACAATAGCATTATAATCTTCCAAATATGTGTGTTATTTGAGTAAACATTAAAATGAAAATGCAATAATCCAATTTTCATTTTCATTTTCACATACTCGTATGGGCATTCTATGACCATATTAAAATGAAAATGGAAACGCTGCTTGACATTTCAGTTTCAAAGTCGTACCCCGCTCTACAGTGAACAATATTCAAATGTTCGAAGGCTGTGCCATCGATGAATGTGTGTGAGAATGGGTGAATGGTATGTAGTGTAAAGTGCTACTGACAGTTCAGTTTTGAGGATCGGAACAGAGATGGTTGGGCACAACGAACTTGCTGCTCAAAAGTTGTTTAGATCACTATGGCAACAAAACTAGCAAAGTATTGGGCTTTTGACGTGTTGATTGACAGCGAGATCGACCGACTCATTTGCTAGCCTCACTTAATGAGCCAAGGCACTGAACGAGGAAGTGATGTTCGAACTGAAGACCCGCCTTGATTTTCACTGTGACCCCAAAGAGCATGGTGACATGTAAATATTAATGCAATAGACTATTGAATTTGAATATTGTCCACTCTATAGCACTTATTTTTTGCTGTGTGTCTATTTTTTTATCTTCCTGTAAACTGTTCTTGAAACATCGAAAGCAATTTAAAACCACAGTCATATTTCTTGTATGTGTTCACATACTTGGCCAATAAAGCTGATTCTAATTCTTGTGTTTTTGTGCTTGCAGTTTTTACAACTAGACGGAACACAAAAATCTCAGTAGACGGTACTCCATGTTGGGCATGATTTTAGTGAAGGTTAAAGTTATGCAGAGTGACACATCTGCGAGGGCAGAATAACTAGACAAGCTACTGCTGTAAAAATATGACTGGAGGGATGTGCAGACTCTTCAGGTCTTGACAGATTAGAGCTTTATGATGCATGTCTTGCTTGGTATGAAGGATCTCTGGGCACGGGTAGTCTGCAGGGGCGGTACCCCGTACCTCCGTCCTGATGGCGACGTTGTGCCCACCCCTTTTCCTCACCAGGACTGCAAAGCAGTGTCATACTGTGTTGTTGTTGACCCTTAGTCTTACTAGACATATTAACAATCTTATTATGGCTTATCTTATCTGCCTGTCCTGCCATTCCTGAACCGGCTAGCCCACCGCCTACCTGTCCTGTCCTGTCACTTCAGAGGTGGGTGACACTGGGCGGTAGTCATTCAGGCAGACTGGTCTTGTTTTCTTGGGCACAGGAATGATGGTGGACTTCTTGAAGCACGTGGGTACGACAGACTGAGCCAGGAACAAGTTGAATATCATTGTGAACACCGGTGCTAGTTGGTCAGCACATAGTTTGAGGACCCGCCATCTGATTCCATCTAGTCCTGCTGCTTTCGTGGTGTTCACATGCTTGAAAGCCCTCCTGATATCATGCTCAGTAAGGGTGATAGGTGTGGAAGGTTCACCCACCCATCCATAAACCTCTGCTTCACCTGTTTTTGCTTGTTGGCTGTCGATAGCCTCAGAGCGAGCATAAAGTTGTTTAGCTCACTTGCTAGACACACATCAGCACTTGACAATGGGGGGGGCCTCCTGTACTGCTCTTCTTACATTGTAGGCTTCTGCCGTTGCTGATGTTTCCAGACTGCAGCCCTAGGTTGTACGCTTGGTGTTGAGATGGATGCCGGGATGGACAGAGATGGTCTTGCTTGACTTTGTGGTCCGGGTCATAGCTGGTGTTTGTCCCCTCCACCTTTTCCTAAATGTTTACATTTGAAAACATTGAACGGCCAGGTATGATGAATGTCTTGTAGTCATATGTTATCATTTTGATATAATCATTAAATTAAAAACAGAAATTAGCATAAATTAGCAGGAGCCAGCGGAGAGGCAACTGGATTGGTTCTGCCTTCTAGAATGTCTTGCCCCCTTTGTTCCTGTTTTGCCTTATGGTATTTTTGCCTTTGAGTTTTTTTCACCCTGAAACTGCCTGTCTGTTACCAGCCACCTGTCTGCCTGCCGGTCAGCCTACCAGTACCTGCCTACCTACCAGAAAGATCTGTTCATAAATAAATCATCTGAAATCATCCTGTGTCTTGGCTGTCTGCATTTGGGTCCTTCCCCTGTTCCCACTCTCCCACACACACTGTGACAATTTATCACTTGCCCCCGCTAGGTACTAGACTGGTAATTAACAACCAGTCTCTAACCTTCTCCCATTCTTTTCAAAATTATTAGAAAGAGCTGTGTCTCAGCAACTTTCGGCCCACATATTATCAGTAATCTTTTTTAACCTTTTCAATCTGTGTTCAGGCCTGTCACTCCACTGAGACTGCACTTACTAAAGTGGTGAATGATCTGCTTACTATGGATTTGGAATTCCACCTTGGTACTTCTTTTACTGGATCTCAGTGCGCTTTTTCACACCATTGATGACTGAGTCCTAGATGAGCTGGAAAATCAATTTGGTGTCTCTGGGCTGGCTCTTGTATGATAAAAGTCTTACTTATCTGAAAGAATACAGTGTGTTTCCTGTTTTAATACTATCACAATTTTCTGTTGTGGAATATACAGTACCTCAGTTCTCTGTTCTTGGCTCTCTGCTTTTCTCTCCTTATATTTATTCATCTTGGCCAAATTATTCGCAGTCATGGAATTCATTTCCACTGATGATACTCTGCTGTATGTACCCGTAAAGGAGGATGAGCATTAAAAAAGTAGATGTCAAAAAACTGAGATGCTGGTCATTGGCTTGGTTTCTTTTCAGCACTGTCGCCAGGCTGACAGAGAGTTGTTGCTCTATTGAGCCATGTATTCCTTTAGCTCTCAGTAGTAACAGCTTCATGCGCTTCTTTAATTTCTAAATATCAGAATCACCTCCTGTCCTCAACTGGGACCAGGGCTGGACATAGCACATTCGGAGCCCTACTTCTTAACAGTTTGACAGTAAAAGTACTGCACTTTCATTTATTACAAACGAGAACAAGAGCTAATAATATAAAAATACTTAATATTGGTATACAGATAATAATATCTGTAGCATCCCTGGCTGAATGATGGTCTAAATCTACAACTGATGGTTCACAACTGCTTGATTGATAATACTGTAGCTCCAAAACCATTTTTTAAATTAACAAAATGACAAGCTCTGATGGAATGCTAAAGCATTAGTTACCTTTTTAAACTACTATCGGCAAAAAACATAACAAAAAACAGTCAGTGGAAACCACACATAAAATGCAGCTTCAACCATCTCAATTCAAGCATGCTTCGCTCCACATACTGTAAGTTAGCTACTGCAATACACACTTCCATAGTACAGCATTTCTTCAGACTACATGTAGCAAGCTTCATTTAACTAAGGAATGTTAACTGCTTGTTAAGCACAACAGTATTGCGGTGCATTGAGTTAAGTTAATACAACAGTTTTGCTAGCTTACGCGCACTCACACTTAAACTAAAACCATAAAAAAGCATTATAAGGTTTGTCAATATTAAACACAATATGAAACGCAATACTGACAAACCTTGTGCTCTTATCAGCCAGGTGCTAAACAACCAAAAAGTCTGACATCCCTCCTTTGGAAGACACATCTGACGTTTTACCTGCATCTTTTTGTCCAGCCTTTATAATGCAACTAACAGGACAAAATCAACACACCCTTAATAAAATAAGCATAAATTGAACAAATGTGAAAAACGATAATTTAGGCTATTTACAATGTCGGTTCTAGCATGTTTTTTTTTTTTTAATCTCAA
>NTHP01000558.1:62243-94831 GCA_003416845.1 Oplegnathus fasciatus | reverse complement strand
TGTGCATTCAAAAGTTTAGAGAAGGTCAATTTAAGTTCACCTGTAAAGGTTATAGTGCATTTTAGGTGCATTCTGAAATTTCATCTGAAAGCCGAATATCCCTAACTTTTTGTGAGTAGTGTTTATATACTCAATATTAAATGACTCAGATCGGGATCGGGGACATTTCTTCATTTTCTCCTCACATTCCACGCTTCCTCCATATATGCCAGAGCTGAAATTATGTTTGAATCTGATATGTTTGAATAATGCCAGGCATGTAATATTTCAGGGCTCTTTAATAATCTTTAACAAACTTTGGTTAGAAACTGAACAAGAGAATGACCAATGTGCAAGATGTAAGCTTTGCTAAAAGAGCTTCGATATTAGCAACATGGGGGAAGCAGCCCTCACAAGTCATGCTAAGGGAACGAAGCGCATCCAACATGAGAAGTCTGTGAGAGATGGCCCACCATTCCAGGCGTTTTTCAACTTGACAAAAGCCACGGCGAGACCAACAAGTGGACCAGGGTACGTCTCCAACCAGAGCACGGTTGCTTCAGCTACACAAAACACTTTAAACGTAATACCAGCACCCATTGCTACTGCGACTTCAGCAGCTCAGATACTTTAAGCACTTAAGGTGACAGATTTGCACTATTCATACAATTCCTGCAGCGATGTCGGGGCCTATTTTCGAAGATTTTACATATGGGAGCACCAAAGTTGCTATCTCAACACGTGCGGTGTTGCACTTTACTTCAGATCTCTCCTTCTGAGCAACAGTCTGAGCATATGCCTACATACTTATGTTGCCGCATTGTTTTCCCATTTTACCTCATGCTTGAAAGCGAGTGCCAGACTAATTTTTTTTAAATGAAGGACAATGTATTGACTGTGCCTGTAGTTTGAAGTATTTGAAGTGAATATTAACATAACCAACTATTAGACAAATAACAATTTATGCCAATGTTTTTCTGGTAAATAAGACAAGAAGTGTAGAAAAATTACTAGTATTGGGTTACTTAAAACCACTGTGTAGGATTTGAAGTGTTTTGGCACCTCGTAGTGGTAGAAACAAAAAGGACAGCAGTTACATAAGCACACAGTACAACACACACACACACATAGTCGCTATTTCTTCTTTTGACTTCTTCGTCTTTTTAAGAAACACATGGCTTAATCTCATAAAACCATTGAAAGAGGAACAATTTTCATTTTAAAAGCAGCCTATCAGCTCTTCCTGCCTGCAGAGGCCTGCTGCCTGTAACAGTAATACAAAGTGTTGCTGACAGCAGAGTCACTCTGCAGACATAACCTAATACTTCAGCCCAGTCATCTAATCCCAACTCTGAAGATTTACTAGACTTGATAACTCTGGCTTTTACTATAAAATATCACAACCCTTATGTGGTTGTTTATCAACAGGGTCTGGCCTCCTGAGAGAGTGCCCATCCTGTCAATCATCAGACCAATTCTCAGTGCCTCTTAAAATAAACAGAAAGCACTGTTTCTATTAGACAGACACGTCAGAAATACAAGTGACAGTAAGTTTGCGTGCGTGGTTTAACATCATAAAAACACAACATTTGCATAATGATATAGATATACACATAAAACAAATGCTCTTCCTAGGTTTGGAAAGAAAGGGTGCTATTGCAACAGGAAAAGACACTGTGTTATGGAAATAATAAAAAGTACAAAACATTGACAAGAGCAACATGAACCCCTTTCAATATACGATTGAACTTATTTTACCCTTTATTTAATGCATACAGCATTTGAAATTACGCACTAGACGCTATCAAATGACTTGTGAAAGGACTAACAGTAACTTCATTTGAAAAATTATTAGAATAACAATTCATTCTCTCTTGCTTATAAACGACCTCCATTACTATTTTCTTTCATCCAATATTATGTGTGTTAGGAATATTATATTTAAAGGTACTATTCCAGGAACATTAAGACATTTCCTGCCATGGGCAGGCAGAAACTAACTAAAAGAGGAGCAGGAAGTGATGGAAGGCATTAACAAGTCAGCCAGGAAGCAATATTTCCTTGTAGGGTTGTCTAACCAAGTCATTTGCATGTGCCTCCTTTTCTGTGACATGTTTACCGAGTGGGACAGGAACTGAATGAGGACTGCTGTCTCTGTTGCTCCGCCTGTGAGCTACTGCTCTGGAGGAATTTCAGCTCACTCTGCCTTATCTTCACACAGGCTCCTCACAGCTGGGATCAGCTCAGCAGCTGCTGCTCAGTAAAACAATGTAAAACAGGAATTACCTGGGTCAGTCCAATAACATGGATTAGTGCTATGTGTATTGGTATCTATGCTTTTGTGGTGTTTTTGTCCATCTGATACTCACCCTTTGATGAGCTGATGATCTACTCTGTGGTTCCCACCATTCTAGTTTCCTTCCATGGCGTCTGAAGGAGCTGTGGCCAAGAGGGCCAATCTGGTGGCATCCAGGGTCCGCTGGAGCCATATGGAGTCCAACACAGCCCAGGACCAGGAGGCTCATGGTATGGAAGCTATGAAAATTTACTTTTTCAGCCCACGAAATGTTCTGAAGTTAAAGAATGTTACCAGTGATTTTGCAAGTTCCCATTAACTTTAAATCACCTACTAAAGTTGCAAGTAAAGTTAAAGTTAACTAAAAGTTAACTGCAATCATGTCCATTTTAAAAAAAGCATTACAGAAGGATTATGGCGAGGGAGAGATTATAACATCCTCTGATGTATCCTGTTCTCACAAGTAAAGGTCCACCAGTATTCCAGAGTGACATGCTCTTTTTCTTATAGTTGTCAGTCTGTCATGTCACAATGCCATGATGATATGACACTAGTTTTTTTCAGACACCTAAAGGAGAATTCTGGTTTATTACAACTTTTATAGTTCTTTCTATTCACTTCTATCCATTATAATAACATTGTACTCAACAAAGTAAAAGTAAGTAATACCTGGGGACACAGATGATCAGACATCTCAGCAATTACTTTAGTGAGTACAATGTCAATTTTAATAATGGGATTAAAGGCCAAAACTGAAAATAAGACCCCAAGTTATAATAAACTCAGCGTTATCATTTAAGTGCTGGTGGTCTGTATTGGCAAGGCTCTCTTGGAACAGGCCTGTACTGTAGGTTTGCTTAACAGTGACTCTGGAGAGGAGAGTTAGGGAAGGGCAGGAATGTAGTTGATGTTGAAGCTACCTGTATTTAATTTACACACAATTTAATTTGTAAAGTTTACATCAATGTACATCTTCGAATAACTGACTATAGTTACATAATTGATTTAATATCCTCTTTTTACATGTAGACAAGGCTTTGTCTTATATATTTGTAAATGAGGGGTTACCCAGTGAAAGATCATTTTAAAATGAGGCACCAACCCATGACAAATCTGTCACTCACATGTCACATGCAAGTAACTCACTGAGACACTGTTACATTTTTTAGTAACTAGTTATGAATAGTCAAATTTAAAAGATGAGGTCTTATTTCATTATTGCAGTACTTAGTAGTGGATATTGGTTGAGCAGCTCTACTGAGGCTATTCCTACAGTACAAGGAGTGAAGCCTATCGGATGAGCTGTTGTTGCTGTTCAGTGGTCAGTTCTCAGTGGAAGCTTCCTGCTTCTGTCACTTTACGTGTTTGCTATCAGTGGTTGCTTGTCACGGGCCTCATTATAATTTGTTGCATCATGTCAACCATAGGAAGTTCGAGCAAGGACAGTGTCAGCAAATGGCTCACCACCACTGTCATTGAGTGAGTATCAATATGGGAGTACAGGCTGCTGTGCCAATGTTAACTGTCAGATTTGTTTAATCTTTTATTATTATTATTATTATTATTATTATTATTATTATTATTATTATTATTATTATAATCAATAGACTGAGGCATTTGGCACCAAAACTCACACCTCTTCTTTTTAGAGTCATACTCAGTTAAACCAGAATGCACAGACTGCACACACATACTGTACTACTGGAATCAGTGTGACTCTTTACAGTCAGAAATGATATAAAAATGCTCCAAACTTCAGATCTTGCCTCATATTCATCAAATATTTACTTTTCCTTCACTATCAACACAAATCCATTTGATTGTAGGCTGTACATATTGATACAGTATGAACTGCTAATGTAGCATGACTTTGGTCAGATCCACCAAAATGTAAATATAGGCAATATGGCATTGTGGTTTAGGCCACAGCTAATGTATGGCAACATTACACTTCTTGAAAAAAATAGGAGTGACAAAATCCATTAAAATAAGCTTTTAAGCTTTTATTTACATCTCATATTTGCCATGTGTTGAAAACCAAACCTGAAACTTAAAAAAAAAAAAAAAAAATTATATTGGAGGAGGAGTTGAGCTGGACTTAAGGCGGTGACGGCGAAGAGGACCCAAGTTGGTTAGCATCCTGAACAACGTGTCCCACCCTCTCCACGACATCCTGGTTGAGAAGCGTCTTCAGCCAAAGACTCATACCCCCAAGGTGTTCCACCAAGCGGCACAGAAGATCATTCCTGCCAGTGGCCATGAAACTGTTTAACTCATCCTTGCTCTGTCACAGTGTGGACATCAATGGACTGGGGTCTTACTGGACTTGCTAATTGGACTTTATGATTACATTTTCCCTAACTTCTGACACAGTGCAATACATCTTTTTAACATTAAACTTATAACATATACTTACATTAATTTTTGCACACCTAACTGCAATTTGCCCACTTGTATGCATGGATGTGCTTACAAAGACATACTTTTTTACTCTTTAAAAAAAACTTTTTTGAATTTGCTAAACAGAGCCATAAATATCTTTTCACTAGGAAGGACCACACTATCAACGATATGCGTTTGAACGATTTATTATGGAAAAATTGACTGGTGTGCGATGCTTCAAGCTTGCTTGTACTTCTTCTGCTTGCTGGCTGTGTTGTGGGAAGCTTCGGTATGGAGTCCGCCGTAGCACCCGGGCACGACAAACCCCCAAAACCTCCAGTTATTTGAGACAATATTGAGCGGGTCTGAGATCTTTGAGATCTGAACGGATATTGGTGATACGCTTGGGAGGACTAGCGGCCCATGATTTGTATTAAGTATTCTGGGATGCTATTGCGAGAGGCCAAGGTAGCGGCTTTGATCCTGAAGGAGTGTCCAGAGAAATGAACGGGAGAAATGGCAGACGAGGAGAGTACGTGACGGAAGTGCTGGTGGAACCAGAATAGGGTAGCCACTTGTCTGGACTTGGAGATGAAGAGAGGATCTGTCAGTGTTATGCTCTGGGATGTCCAGAATTGCAAGCAGTTTGCAAGGGTCTCCAAAGGATTCAGCTGTGATTGTACTTTGAAGTAAAAGACGGTTTTAAGATGGCTGGATTGATTGGTCTTAGTTCGCTTTAAGTAGAATGGTGTCATCTAAGAGATAAGATGTGTGAAATATGGGCGGTGAACTCAGAGCATCTGAGGAAACCAAAAGCAAGCGAGAACGTGGCTTCTTAGGTTTGAGCAGCATGAGAAACGCTGTATCCGGATACAGTGAATGTTGTGGATGCATACTGACAGCAAGTCTGCGGTAAGAGGAAGGTGGTGAGGATTTTTGCAGGTTCTTGGCGTGGAAGTCCTCTGAGAATTGAAGTCGACTGAGGATGGCTGGAGGCCAGGCCCTGGCTGCCAGTTAGGAGTTTAGAGTAGAATCTAATGCTAAGGTAAACTTTGATGGTGTGAGTTTTGATGGTCATCACGGAATGGGCGTAGGTGACAAGACTGAACAACAGGAATATTATGTTGTACTGGTTGTGGAAGTAGCAGAAACTACTTCTGAAATGAGAAACAAGAAAGAGAGTCAGCGATGGCATTGGAATGACCAGGAACATGAGCTGCACGGAGAACATGTTGGTGTGTAATGGACTGCCAGATTAGGCGGCACATGGATGGGGTGCTGGAGCGTCCTTTGCTGATGACTGCAAGGTTGTCTGAGTGAATATGGATGGACTTGCGGGACAATTCATGGTCCAACAGAATGGCTGCGGCTATTATGGGGTAGAATTCGAAGAGCGCAGAGGAAGCGACTTGGCATTAACTTGCGAGCTCCTGGGGCCGTTCTGCTGCTAACCATCTTCCATTATAGAAACCCCCAAAACCGACAGAAGGAGCGGCATCGGTGTACAGATAGATGTTGTGTGGGTGTTTCAGTTGGAGACAGAGTTTGGTACGGCTTGAACTGTCGAGTGAGATGGAATTCAAGAGTGATGGGATGGAAGAAGCGATTGATAGCAAGTGACAGATGAAGGCTCGCCCTTGGGAAATGATGTGTGGGGCGAAGTTGAGGTGGCATAGGAGGGAGAGAGGTTGGCATTTGGCATGTGGCGGGGAGGAAATTGGAGATCAGAAGGCCGATTCAGTTGAGCTTTTTGAGGGGGAGTGAAGCCTGAAACAGATTTGTGTTGAGAGTGATTCTGAGGGATGTGGAGGGGTCCTCTGTTTTCGCAGCAGACAGTGGAACCCTGAGGTCGAGGAAAACTGAAGTCGGAGTGACCAAACTGGAAGTGGGTGGAGATGAGGGAGGGGAAATGATTATGGTGTTATTATGGTTGTTCAACAGGATCCAACAGAGGGCTTCTGACAGGGTATTGAAGAGTTTAGGGCTGCTTTTGGAACCAAAGGTGAACCTAACGACGAAGTAATATGCACCTCGCCAGTGGACCCAGAAGAATTGCCAGAAGTCAGGGTAGATAGGGAGAACTTTGAAAGCACTGGTGATGTCCATTATCAAGAGTCACAACCCTCTCCCGGCGAGTTTGATGAGGCGATGGCATGGTTGATGGTGGCGTAGTGAAGAGAGAAGTCTTAGCTCGGAATCAAGCTATTAATGCTGGGAAGGGTGCTGCCGTGGGGTGCGGCCGACTACGTGCTGTGAGGCCGGAGTTGTCGAGATGGTGGCGGGAGGTTTGAGTTTTCCTCGGGAGCGATGGAGTCAGAGAACTGCAGCGACGGCGACTGATTGTCTTTGAATTGCCTCATCCTCTCTTTTCTGATGAGGTGTGGTCCAGATAGCTTCAAATCATGCAGATACTGTAGGAAAACTAATGACATACATTGTCAGTACACTCAGTATGACAAGTCATTAAGAATTAAAAATACTTCCTCATTATGTTTATAAAAACTGTAATTTGGGCAGCTTTATGTTTCTCTCACAACCCTCACAAAAATTGCTGCCGCAAACAGTTTTTAGGAGACGGGGTTCGAGTAGCTTAACTCATTCTGAAAATAATACATGATATGCTCAGCTAATGTGTGTATTGACTGTGCCATAAGCATGTAAATAAAGGGAGTAAAAACTGAGCAAAACCAGTTTGGCATTCAAAGGATAAATCATTCATTTTTGCCTTTAGAAACAATAATAAAAACTAATTAAATTTATGGCACCAAATACTGAAGTTTAAAAAGATATAAATAATGACTAGATGTGGCCAGATGTGAATAATTGTATTAGTTTGTCTTAGACTAAATGGATGAATGTTTGAATGGATTTGTGACATTTCTTGTACTGTGTCTTCCTATGATATTCCATCTTACAGTGAATTTGTCTTCTGCTCTGAAGTTTACAGTTTCTGTTATGTCCTATCTTTATTTGAAAGATACCATATAATCATTTGAGTGGCACACTCCAGACACCATACCATATGTTTATATAGGATATTGCATAATATGATAGTATCACAATATATTGACCACATTACGCGTGTGTATGTGTGTATGTGTGTGTGTGGTGTGTGTGTGTGTGTGTGTGTGTGTGTGTGTGCTTTCTTGTACTCCTCCTGTCCCTCCTTCCAATGAAATGTGACCTGTGTTTGCAGGGAAGATGCAAAGCACGAGCCACTGCAGGAAGCTACAGGTACGACCAATGGAAATCCTCCTCTTTCAGTTTTAACTGTAGAGAGGTGCTTGTCGCCTTCATTCTGTATCAACTTTATATTGTCTTCTTCCCTGTGTGATTCAGTTGTACATGATGGTGAGTACAATGTCTGTTTGGTTCAGAGCACTTCTGTAGGAGTCTAGTAAGCTTTTTAGTGAGTGGACTGGAAAAAGGTGAAGAGTTCTAATCAAGTTATGACTGACTGAAAGCTCTGCTCGCTAAAACTGTGGAGTAGAGAATGAATGCTTAGGCTGCATGTTTTATACCACAGAAATCATTAGTGATTAAGAGAAAATGCAGCCGTACAGCAGCTGCTGTGCAGTGAAATACACAGTTACATAACAGTCTGGTTAAAAGAATATGTTCTTGCTCCTCAGTAGAAGAAATTTTGTGATTTTTTTTTAATCAAATCCCCTTTTAATGCTTTTATTTATTTATTCATATTAGTTGCTACACAACTGGATTTTTGGTTTTGTCTGTGAAGACGTTTCACCTCTCATCCAAGAGGCTTCATCAGTTCGTGCTTGCTTAACCAGGCTAGACTGGTCCAACTAGCTGGTGTGGAGATCTGGGTATTTAACCTCTAAGGAGGCGGTCACAAGGCCAATGATGTCATTGGGTCGTTAGTGCTCCATTTTGCCAACGACAGTCGTTAGAGTGACGGTCGTTGGGGATGGTGAAACGATGGTTTCGACTTCGTTAGTGCTCTATTGTGTTATAACGACAGTCGTTGGAGTCACCTGNCTCCTCCTCTGTTTAGCGATGGTTTTTCTATTTTGGTATAGATGGCTTCCTTTACTCCTCTTTCAAACCATCTATCCTCTCTGTCCAAGATGTGAACATTGCTGTCCTCAAAGGAGTGGGCTTTCTCCTTGAGATGTAAATAGACAGCAGAGTCTAGGCCTGAGGAGTTAGCCCTCCTGTGTTGGGCCATGCGTTCATGTAGCGCATGGCCGCTACAGAAATCCAGTTGCGTTCGATTCAATTTCCTTGAGATAACTATGACCTGGATGAATGAGAATATTCACAGGCTGATTAGTTGCTACAGTTGATATTGGTTGAGGACTGTTTTACACTTTCACATTTCTTTTCCATAAGACTGAATTTAAAATCTTCTGTCTGAATTAATGAGACTGAAAATGAATCTGGTTGTGTGAAATCAAAGGCCACACTTTGATGAATTTACCCATGTTATTGTTGGACAGTGTGTATTATCCAACCTTCACTTCTCCTCCCACCCCGCCCTGAGGCCAGCACATTCAAACAGCATGCAAATGATGGTTGAGAAAACCATGGGAACGGCAAATTGCTCCTTATGCCTTTGCCTGCTCCTCCCTCCTCACATTCAAGTAAAGTGGTCCTGCTTGGCTGTTTGTCACTCAGGCTAAGACCACCCTTGTCCACTATACTGCGTTTGTTTGAGGCCAAAATGGATTCCCAAAATTAATTATGTGTTTTACAATAGACAGTCACCCAGACCACAGTGAACACAAATCAATATATTTAATAATTTGATCAAAATTGGAACTGATGATGGCACTATATGGAAAGAGATCACCAATGTAATTACAATTCATGATACAAACATGGATATCTGGATCAACTTTCATGGCAATTCATCCAATAGTTGTCAAAACATTTCCCCAAATCTCATGGTGGTACTACAGGAAAAGTCAGGGGATCACTAAAGTCATTAAACTTCAGCTGAAATTAGATTGCAATTTTTTTTGTCTGCCAGCACATACAGTAGATATATGCTCTGTACATCTCTTGTCACTTTAGCTGGCAATCTTCACAGAATGACTATTTCTCAACTCACATTTCTGCACTCAACCATTGAAAATAATAATAATGATTATTATTATAGATGTATTTTAAAATTTTGTTTTAGCCTTATTTCTACAAGGGAGTTTAAGAATAAACTGCAGTCATTTTTCCTGTTACAGTTTTTTGTTTTGCTAAGTCACATTTCTCTATATGAGTTCACTTTTTCAAAACTCTTCACACAGTTCTCTTTACCATCATGCAGCTCAGCACAACAGCTGTAACATCCAAAGTGCACTAAAGCAACCAAAACACTTGTACTCGTGTACCCGATTACTGAAACATTTGTCTGCCAACAGAAACACTTTGTCATTCATTATATACTGACCATAAAAATCACTAACAACAGGAAGCATTACAATTACTGTCACTATTGTCTTTGTAAAAGTATCTTTTTTTAATTTATTTGGCATAAACCACAAGTCCATTACAACAAGAATAAGAATATGCTTCAATAGACTTTTATTTTGAGTAATTCCAAGTGCACAAAATGAAACTAAAGTAAATCTAATGTAATACAAAACTCTACATATTCACTATACATACGTGTATAGAAGAGCTACAGATATAGAAATATAACAGTGTTAGTCAACCCTGTCTTCTGCATTTGGCCACAAGTTTTCATCCACATCACACCTTCTGTCCTATCTTCTAATCCACCTGGGAGAGAATCTTTTTGCATGTCTGATCTGATCCATCCTGGCAATCTTCTGTAGATATGTCCAGACATCCAGCATTCATTGTGTCACAGAGGGACATGTGATCATGTGGACGGTGGTCAGAAACTCCATAAGGAAAATAATTCCTCTATGACGTTGAGGAATGGAGAGTAAGCTGGAAGGAAAAGTGACACCATCCTGGGATGTGCTGTAAACTGCTCTTTGACTGGAAGAGATGATGAAACGCCACATCGTCCCATACAGTTATAAATGTTCTGGATTCTGCCTCATCTGCCCCCTCTGCTCACCTGGCACAAGTCTTGGTTAAGGTCTTGAACGTCAGTGTAACAGTTTTGACAATAGTATGCAAAATGGAGTGTAAATACACAGAGAGGTGGTTGAGTTTGAGTGACAAAAAAGAAATTTGACAGATGTGGTCACTGAATGCATTTTGTGTCAAAACAATGGAAAGTGATCCACAGTTCAGTCCACCTTGACTTCTGCTGTGCTGACTGTGTGAAGATTTTTGAAAAAGTGAACTCAGAGAAATGTGACTTAGAAATTGTAAAAAAAAAATTGTAATAGAAAAAGACAATTCAGTCGTTCCTCACTCTCTTGGATATATGGACCAAAATAGCGATGTTACCATCATCATACATTTCAGGTAGAGAGACTAAATTAAAATACTACTGAACAAGTAACTTTCAGTGAAGAATTAAGAATTGCAAAAACATAAATGTAAAAGTAATATTATTTATTCTGCTATTTTCCAAGAACGGTTTGTGCTGTGATACAAAATTTAGAGCATAAAAGCTAACAGTGTTTCACAGTGGCCGTTTTTAAACACCAAGCTGCAAGTTCACATTGACTTTGGGGGCTCTGCTGCAGGACAAGCTCCCAGCTCAGTGTGCCTGACTCCACCAGGTGGATCACTGACTTCCTGTATGGCAGGAGGCAACATGTGAAGCTGGGGAAACACGTCTTTTACTTCTGGACCATCAGCACCAGTCCCCCTCAAGCTGCATCCTTTCCCCTCTGCTCTTCTCCTTTACACCAACAGCTGTACCTCCAGTCATCAGCCGTTCAAGCTCCTGACGTTTGCGGATGTCACCACCCTCATTGGGCTCATCTCTGGTGGGGATGAGTCCGCCTACAGGTGGGAGATCCATCAGACAAAACAATTTGGAGCTCAACGCTCTAAAGACAGTAGCGATGGTAGTGGATTTCAGGAGGAGTCCAGCCCCACCCGCCCCATTACCCTGTGTGACTTCCCAGTCGACACTGTGGAGTCCTTCTGCTTCCTGGGCTCCCTCACCAAGAAAGCTCATGAGAGAATGTCCTTCCTGCGCCAGCTGGAAGCCTGGATGCCTCCAGGATCGGAGGCGAGCAGGAAAGAATATCACCAACCTCTCCCGCCGAAGACAGAAGCTTTTTGAGACACTCTCCACATCTAACTTTTATGTGTTACATTACACAAATCTTTGGATTATTATTTTTGTATCATTGCTTGACTTTAGCAGTACTTGTTTTCTCTCTTACTCTGTATATTTTGACTGTTGTGCACCACAACACAAAGGCAAATTCCTTGTTTGTGAAAAGTAATAAAGAAATAAACTAGATTCTGATTCTGATTTTTTTGTCTTTTTTTTTTTTTACAAATTACTAGGCTATTAGTAAGAGGCGGTTAGAGCCCCATCTCTCTCTCTCTCCCTCCTGACGCTGTCCATGGACCACGTTCATCATCACTGGTTTATCGTCTCAGCTGATCACCTCTGAAGTTGAAATAAATTGAATTTATTTTTTAATCAACTGTAACTGTTGTGAGGCATATCTTGAAGTTCATGTAGCGATAGCAGTGTACTCCTAAACATAAAGTGTTATATTCTTATATTACCATTACATTTGTCATATGTCTGTGCATGTAACAAACAATATCCAGTCCCAAGAAGAGGGATTATTCTCCTCATCTCTCCCAACAGTAATTCAGGACATGCTTTATAAATAGGAGACCCCACTGCTGAAAAGTTGTCGGTAGTATTTTCTGGTTCTCATGTTGCTGTGTCCTGTGTCCCCAGCAGATCCTCTGAGGAGGAGCCCCAGCAGTGATGATGATTTGGCCCTGGGTGTAGAAGGTAAACCTATCCTGTAATCTTTACAGGCACACTCTGACAGACTCAATAACAGAGATAGAGAGAGTTGCCATGTCTATTTATACTGTGGAGGGTGTTGAGTGGTGTGGGGCAGTGCTGTATTGCCTTGGTATACCCAGGTCCAGACCTCTAAATGTATCGAGTATTTTGAGTTTTCCAGTATTGGGTGTTGCAGACCCTGTAAGTACTGAACTTGCAAAAGCGTCAGAAGAAAAGAATTCTCCATTAATTTTTGGCCAGCTCTAGTGCAGCGTCTCCTCACTTCTCCCTGACATTTAGTCTCATTGTATTCCTAGGTCACATTGGGATGAACCAGTGGGTCTAAGCCATGTATAATGTTCAGACAGGCTGCTCAAATCTACCATCAGACACATGGATTCTTAGCAAGTAACGAAAGACAATTTAATTTGAATCAGTTATGGGATATGAACATTAAGAATAACAAATTACTTTACCTGATATTAAAATAAATGCCAGGAATATAATAAAACGAACATTAACCAAAACAGAATAAAACTAATCTTCAAATGAAGGACCTACTAATAAACTCGAGGATTTGCTGCAACTGAATAGAAAAAGGGGAGGTACATCAGGCAAATGGCCTACTGACTCCACATGAAGCACACAAACACTGCAATAAATAAAACAGGTAAAATAAGTACAAGGGCATGCTTAAGGTTAATTCATGCAAATAACAAGAATAAGAATTACAAAATAGAATAGATTACAATAGAATAGAATTACAGTTGAAACAACATGTTTCGTGGGTAGTCGTCCCCAAATTAAGATATATTGAAATACTCTGGGTAAAATCTCTCAAAACTAAAAGAAGTCTAAAAGAACCACCATTACAATACAATAAAATGTCGAATAGAAGTATCAAAGGGATGTTTTAGCTAAAATCAGGCAGTAATCCGCTAAGACAAGGCATGAAATCAATACAGAGTGATGTCTGAGTTTGGCACTTTCAGCCTGTTTTCAAATTCATCTGTTGAAGGAGGAAAATTTCTCTGTGCTTTAAATCTCAGTTTAACATGTGTACCTACGAGCATGATTTGTGACATCACAACTAGTTTAAAGCCAGTCGTGGTCCTGTATACAACTTACACAACTGTGATGTGGAAACTTGAAACCTCCAGGTCACGTACGAGAAAGACTGAATGAAACGGAGCGGAGGAGATTGATATACAGACCAACAGACAAAACACGTCACTTGCTTGCTTTTCATGGTTGTAAATAGAACTTTCGGCCCTAAATCCATTTTCCTCCATTGTACCAATTCACAGACAGAAGGGTTGTTATTTAGCCTTTCTGAGGCTATTGCATGGTTAAATCAATGAATTTTATTTTATGAAAAAAACTGCCCCCTCGCATTTTTTAACAGCCCCCCCAGACACTTCATCCTGGTGCCTGGCCTGAAAGAGTGTAAATAGTTCTCACTTTCAACAAAACCATTTGCACTGCTAACATTTCCTCTGTAAATTCAACAGATCATATTCATCCTGTTAGAGATCAGTTTACACAACTATCTTCACGGTTTGATGAGAGCCTCTCCCTTTGTGTCCACCAGCATGCCCCACCTTTGCATCTGTGTCCGCTCTTATGTCAGAGCAAATGACGGTAGACAAGAACACAACTGCCACCAGTCATTACCTGAGGAGGTTTTTTTTTTGGCCTTTAAAGGCAACAGTTAAATCTCTCACCGAAATGCCGTAGGTTAACTGGGTGTTGGAGCAGTTTTTGAACAAAAACGGTGTGTGCCTTTTAAAAAATGGCAGTACAGAGGGAGAAAGACTACTTTACTCTTGACACCATGCCAGTGTCAAATGGAGTCCCAGTCTGAGAGAGGGAGGTAGAAGCGACTGCCAAAACCCAAACACCCTCTGGAGGAAAAAAGGAGAGGGAGGGAGGATGAGAGACAGAGAGAGAAACACTTTCCTAATATAGCTTGAGGAGCCTTGACACCAGACCTGGACAGGATGTACTGACTTTCAACCAGCAGAAAATCAAGGAGATGTTTTCCTGTGTTTTGTCTTTCTCCTTTCCTGATGTTTCTCTCTCTGCTTGTGTCATTTATGGCTCCACATGCCCTGTTTGCGTCCTCGTCCAGATAACTTGACTTTTTTCCCCTGCAGCTTCTTTATATGGTAACCAGGGAGTGAGGACGGTCCAGGACTTTCTGCGGTAAGGATGCCTATCTTCTTCTTGTTCTCATCTCCTGTCAGACGTGCAGAGCCGCACAGCCAATGGTGTAGAGTGACACAGCACAGTGCTGGAATTTATGCTGGCACAACTGTTAGATATTCATTGTAGAAATGCAGTTATGTATGGATATTCTGATACCAGTGATTGAAAGTGAAAATGATTTGACTTCAGTAGTCTAAAGCTTTGGTCACTTTAAAGCAAGGTGTAACTGTTAATGATCTTGTATAACATCTGAAAATATTTAATTTAAAGGTTGGAATTAATCAAGGTTTGCAGCAGTTTAAACTTCTACTGACACTGAATCAGACTGCACTTCAATTCTAGTTGTATTTAAATTGTAATTTAAGATAGATTTGAACATTTGAAGAGGTTTATTTTGCAAAGACTGCAGTGTTTCAGAGGCCTGTGAAACTCTTGACACCTCCTCCATCCAAACTATAACCTAATTGAAGATTATACAAATCCTGGATCAATAAATCTACATTACCCCAAATCTCAGTTTCATGCTTTATAGTTGGTGGAAACATCCTAAAACACAGAGCTGCAGGGTTTAAGTCTAGTTTATGTTCTAACACAAAGAACGTTCTAAGTAAGTACGTATATTCCATGTCAAAAGAACGAATGTCTTATGTTAACCCTATGATGGAACTTTTTCACTCTCTGCTGCTGTTAGTTCACTTCATGTTATGCAGACCTGAGGCAGGAGGTTCTTTCAAATCAGGTTTTGAGGCTTCTACTTATTAAACACTGCTGTGACTGTAAGATGGCTTTCAAAAGCCGGTTGTGCTGTGATGTTTGAATACCATTTTAAAATCTCATAACGCTCATAACCCTGTTTTGCATAAAAGGTTTTAAGGTGTTCACATCACAGTGTTCCCTCTAACCACAATGATGGAGACTGTTGGTGTATAGTTAAGGCTTACCATCATATGTTTATGATAGTTCACTGCGTGTCATGTGTTTATAGGCAGGTGTGCATTGAACAGACTTCACCAAACCCCTAGCAAATATAAACCATTCAGATATGAGTATTCTTGAAAATGGAAGTCTGCTCTTTTATTTGATTTCATTTCATCAGTCTACAAAAATTTCACAATGCCTCGTGCCTGTTGAAAATGGTGTATAACCAGATATATTCAGCAAAACCAGTGACAACAGATTGATCCTATCAGCTCCACTCACTGTTTGAGTGAGGCTTACATGTGAACTGACTGATGTACCTTGCTATCAATCAATCATAAAACTTGAGAGAGAGATAAATGGAACACAACGCAACAACGTTAAGCAAAGCTATTTTTCTGGCCAGGGATTAAAAGGATTGATAGATGTATGTGTGTGTGTGTGTGTGTGTGTGTGTGTGTGTGTGTGTGTGTGTGTGAGTGTGTGTGTGTGTGTGTGTGTGTGTGAGTGAGTGAGTGAGTGAGTGAGTGAGTGAGTGACAGAGAGAGAGAGCAAGAGACACATATTACATAACATTCACTTGAAGCAGACAGTGATCTCTCATAAAGACATTAACTATTATCTGGTTACAGAAAGCACCATTATGTTAAGAAGACCTGATAAACTTATGCAAAACAGGCAGAATGATTAGAAGAAATTTCAATAGCAGTTACTGTAACGTGTTATTGATATGAGCTTCATAGAAAGTGTATAAGGGCATGGAAGTCATTTTCTTTATCATCTTTTTTTTAGAATTACTAAATGTTCTGTGGTCGATTTAAACACTATTCAAAGGTCATCTACTACCACAGTGTGTCTTTGACTGACAGTTGGTTCAGACTGCTTCTGGACCTGAACAGATAGTCAGACACGTAACTACAAGTCATATTTACCAGGCAAATAAGCATCTCCTCCCCCCTCTGCACAGTGCACAGCACAGTTTGCATAGAAAGCGAAAGGATCTGAGGAAAGTTATTACAATGCTTGACAGCTGTACAGAAAATATGAATCAGCTAATAGCAGGGGGGATAAGTATAAAAGATCAAGGACAGCAGGTCAGACAGAGTTCTAAAGACCAGGAGCAAAATGTGAGTACACAACAGCTGTTGTTATATATATGTATGCATTTTTTTCTGCTATGTATTGAAGATCTATCTTAATCAAAATCTTACAGTTTTGAAATTTGACCTATTTAATAATGTGTTTATACATTTGGCTTCTTCATTCATGTGCATACAGTATTTGTATTTGTATTTCTATACAAAGAAGATAGGAGGCTGCAGTTTCTCTGACAGTTGGTTTTGAACAATGCATCACTACAGGATGTGTTAGAGTGCCCAAATAAGGTCATGTCAGTTAAAATTGACTATAATAAGCAATCAGTTAGGCATTTGATTATCAAACGAAAACCCACAATTCAGCAAGGCTGTGAGTGGGTTTAACCCACACTGAATAATTTTACACTAAGATCATTTTTAAAGTTTAAGGCTGGGGTTCTTCTATACCTTTTCTTATTGTTAACAAATCCCATGCAAAGATAAAGACCAACAATGTGTTAGTCCGTCTCAGTACTTTCTGACTTCTCTTCCCTGCCTCTAGCTCTCAGCCCCAAGCCCACTGCCTCCCACTGAAGACGTAAATCTATAAAAATGTCTCACACATTTGAAGTTTCATTTTTACAAAGGCTCAGTAATTTCCTAAAACAACTGGCCACTGTAGTTTTTAGCAAATGTTACTCAGACAGTAGGAAATTTGGTGCTCTAGTATTTGGGGCAGCAGGACAGTGTCGGTGGGATTGAGTCAAAATAAAGCGTACAGTGTGTGTGTTCATGATAATGAAGGAACACGTCACCCAGTGCAACAGTGTGGCTCACTGATGTGTGTTTAATAGTTTGTGGACAACAATGGAGCTCTATGGCACAGAGGAATAAGATATATCTGTAACAACAGAGAAACCACAGGTGACAGGACACAATAGCACGACTCAGAGACAGGTGGTCGAGAATCAAAAAACAGTCTTTACTTGCAAAGTTCGGTACACAGAAAAGCAGTCAGCAGGACGGCAAACAAGTCTGACAGGGAGAAGGCAAGGTCAGGAAACTAAACTAAGATCAACAAGACTAGGTCAAAACCTAGTATATGGCTGGACCATGGATGGTCAATATGCTATATTGTGGCCATATTGTTACAGGCATAGTCAGTGATCGTGTCTATAATGTGAATTCCTGGATATTAAATGTTCATCTGCAATTTTCTGTAGAATATCACATGACATGGTTAAGTTACATTTGAGTGAAACAATTTTATAAATGTAGTTGCAAGAACAAAACTTTCCACTTATATCTGCAATTTTCTTTAGTGGTAATACTTGTTCTTAAAGTGTACTGAAGTAGCATCACATGACATGGTTAAGTTACGGTTGACTGAAAAAAAGTTATAAATTTTGAGAACTGTTCATAAATTCAAAAAATATTTAGTGCCCTGCTAGTGCCACCTTCGTATGTAAGAGCTCTGATTAACAAATGTATTCTTTGATTTTGAAACTGTAGCCTTATGTTGTTATTTGGCCTTTCTCAGGCTATTGCATGGTTAAATCAATTTATTTTATTTTATGAAAAAAATTGCCTCCTCGCAATTTAGCTAAAAATTTTATTTTAAGCTAAAAATCTGGTTTATAATGCCTTGAAAAGTGCCATAGGATGCATAATTTATGCAACAAAGTAAGAGCTTCACTGCATTCATTCATTCATTCATTGCAAGAGCAAAAAATAATAAAATATATCAATAAAAATAAATAGTAAATTGCTAAATTTGAAATCAATGCACAGGTCATCTTTCAATGATGCACAGAATCTGTGGCTGAATATTGCTACACTCAACAAACCACTAAAATCCTAAACACTCACTGAATGGATGTGATAATAGGTCATCTGATTTACGATTCTCAAGTCAAGAGTATCATGATCTGAAATATATCTTCATTCTTTTGATCAGCTACTTCAATGGAGTGTGTGACTATAAGCTATAAAACAGGAATAACAGTGGTAGTACGAGGTAGTGTAGTGTTTGTCAGCCATGTTAAATACACACTGCTGGGTCGACAGTGTCGTATATACTGCAGCCAGAGACCGGAGAACAAAACGTTACTGTTGTGCCGTTCCGATTAGCGCTCCGGTGCGATTGTATCCCTTTCAGAAGCTTTGTAATCCAGCCTTGAACTGCGGTGTCTTTCTGGAGACTTTGTAAAATAAATCCATAATGATAAATCCAACACTGAATGTCTTCTGTGATCATTTATCGATTTTTCCGAGTTGAAAACAGCTATTGTTGTTGTTAGCCATCATTAGCAATCCCATGATGCCTTGGATTGAGTCTGTTGACCAATCAGAGGCTGTGTTCATGACTTGCCGACCAATCAGAGACAGTTTCTGACTGGGGATACACTGTCCTAAATAGGCTACCTGTGGGCTATAGCTAGCCTATTTGGGACAATGTAACTCCCAATCAGATGGGCTGTTCCAACATCACGTGGGTCGGGGCTGGCAAGTCGAATTTCTTTTCCCTCACAATTTTTCTCTGTGGACTGTCATGCAGCTGTCACGCTGCCGCCGATAGATGTTCCTCCCACGTATGGACTAGCGGTAGTTTTAGAGGGCAGTGCCTGTACTCATAGTGTGTCACTCAGTGACAGACTTTTGGGTTTGTAGGGCTGGCCCTCTGCGGTACAGCCAAAACCCAGAAGCACTAGACACTAGGAAGGATGCTGGAATGCTTGACTCAAGGTACAAAGACAAACTGGCACAGGGAGAGGGAGGGACAGGTGGAACTAATCAGGGCGGGTCAGGTAATCACACTGGCAGGAAACACACAAGGTCAGGAAGTGAAGTGTCTGAAATGAGAGGAGAGGTGAGTAGGCTAACACAAAATAAAACAGGAAACGATGAATGAAGTAAGAAATACTGGGAACAAACATGGTTAGTGCAGAGGGCAGGGTGTAACAATATCAGGCTTTGGTTTATCAGTAGTAATGCGATGTTATGCACCATGAAGCTAAAAGATAGATTGCAACATCAGCAATCCATAAACAAATAAACATGTGAAAAAAAAACCTTTGTTGTGTATTGTACCTGTTCAGGTGGAGCAGGTCAAGTCCAGCTCTCAGCAGGTGGAACAGCTTTAACTCAGCAACTTCAGGTCACTCTGGCCCACTCAGGTTAGACACTGCCTCACAAACACACACACACACACACACACACACACACATTTCAGATTGAAGTATTTATTAATGTGCTGTTGTGGCACGTGCTCAGGTCTGTGCAATGCTCTATTGGCCCTTCTCCTGTTGACAGTGTGATGGACATACTCAACCTGTGGAATGATGACCCGGAGGAGGTCCTCTTGGACCTGGGCTTTGGCTGTGATGAACCTGACCTCTCTGGACGCATCCCGGCTCGATTCATCAATCATCAGTCTCAGGCAAGAGGAATAAACCTCCAGGTGTTTCTGGAGGCCCAGAAGAGCCGGCTGGACCTGGAGAACCCGGATGTCAGCAGTAAGTCTCGGTTTTAGCACTGTGACCAGTTGTATACATGCGTGGAAAAGCATTTCCAACAAGTGGTACATGTACAGTATGCCAATGTTTTAGTTGTACCATGCCATCCTAATACTGGCATCATGCATTCTGTTTATCCTTTCTTGTTCTACGTTACTGTTTATCCCAAAGGTGTTGGATGGGATTGAGGTCAGGGCTCTGTGCAGGCCAGTCAAGTTCTTCCACAGCAAACTGGGAAAGGCTTTTCTTTATGGAGCTGCTTTGTGCGTGGGGGCATCGTCATGCTGAAACAGGAAAGAGACAATCACAAACTGTTGACACAAAATTGGAAGAACACTATTGTCTAAAACAGGGGGGTCGGACTGATATTGTGTTTGAATATCCGTGTCATTCATTATTTATACATTTGAAAGAATGCAGGTTGTAGCTATAAAGCACCAAATTTATAGCTGTACCAATCAATGAGAAATTGCATGTTGGCACATGAAAATGACAAAAAGTAGAAGAGAGAAGTGCCACAAATAGCCTATCATAAGTGCCATAGAAAGCTTTTTTCCTTTTCATACAATTCTTAATAAAAATAATTACATATTGTTTTGATCTCTGAGTAATTCATTCATTATAAATTTGAAATAATGATGATTATGGCCATAAAATGGCAACCCATCAGTAGCTCGTTTGGATACTGTGGTTAATCCAGCTGCCCTGTGATCAGTAGAATTAGAATCATTAGAATGCTGTGGAGGATGAATCTGCAGGAGCGGGCTGTCACAGTGATGTTGGCAGTGAAGGACAGCTGGTCATCTAGTGTCACACCCAGGTTCCTTGCAGTCCGAGTCGGGGACACCACAGAGTTCTTGATGATAATGGAGAGGTCATGGATGGGAGAGTCCTTCCCTGGAAGGAAGAGCAGCTCTGTCTTTTTGAGGTTGAGCTTCAGGTGATGTGCAGACATCCACTGGGAGATATCAGCCAGACACGCAGAGATTCGGGTTTCAGACGGGTTTTCAGAAGGAAAAGACAGAATAAGTTGAGTGTCATCTGCATAGCTGTGGTAGGAAAAATGTGTGAGTGAATAACTGAGCCGAGTTACTTTGTGTGCAGAGAAAAGAGTCTTGAGAGACACCAGTAGTGAGACTACAATGTTCAGACACAGAATTTTTCCAAATTACCGTGTAGGTGCGGTCCTTAAGGTATGATGTGAACAGGGAGAGTGCAGAGTCTGAGTCTCCAAGTTTTTGGAGAGTGGAGAGGAGGATTTGGTGGTTCACTGTGTCAAATGCTGCTGAAAGGTCCAATATGATGATGGCAGAGGACAGGGAGGCTGCTCTAGCAGTGTGGAGTTCCTTTGTGACGGCGAGGAGAGCAGTCTCGGTTGAGTGGCCCGCCTTGAAACCAGACTGGCGTGGGTCAAAAATGTTGTTCTGGTGGAGATAGTTAGAAATTTGATGACAGCATGCTCAAGTGTTTTGGAAAGAAATGGTAGACGAGAGAAAGGTCTGTAATTTTTTTAGGTTTCTTTAGGAGAGGGTTCACTCTAGCTGCTTTAAGAGCATTCGGAAAACAACCAGCTGTTAAGGAGGTACTGATGATATGGGTGAGGAAAGGAAGGAGGTCAGGAGCAATGGACGGTGAGAGGGGATAGGATCAAGAGGGTAAGTGGTTGGGCGGTGAGAGGTGAGAGGTTATTACCTCATTGCGAGGCATGCGAGAAAGGGGTGAAAAAGAAGCTAAAGTAGATGAAGAGGTGGACATAGGACAGGTGTTGTCAGCAGGTGGATGGGGAAATGAAGGGCGTATGTCATCAGAGACTGTGTGCATAACAGTGATGATTTCCCGAGTTAGTGTAGTCTTATTTCATCCATTATATTTTCCTGTGACTGGACATCAGCCAGAAGTACGCTGGGTAGTGGAGTAGCCTTAGGTCCAAGCTGGGTTAAATTAGCTCTTATCCCGGCTGTCTTTCCCGTCTTGGGTGATCGCACCGCTTGCGGTTGTGTGTGGTCCGGCTGGTCTGGCTGGGTGATCGGAAGATGTTGTGCACAGTGATCATCTCAAGGTCCCCTGTGCTTAATCCAATCCCTGCACTTCCTTTTCTGATGTTGATGAGTGTACTTCTGTCATAGGTAATACGTGCTTCCATAGATAATACATGCTTTAGTAATAAAGGGGATAAAATAACAAATTGAAACAAAAATGTAGTGAAGTTTGAGGGAGCTACTGGTCGCCGCATGTGCAAGCGCTGCCGTTACCATAGTAATCCATTTTACAACCACACCTGCCTTTTTCCTGATGGTGCTCCATCAGTTGGCACACTTACTGCACAGCTCTAGTCCACCTCCAGCACTACAAAACCTGGCCAGGCCGCTGGTCCTCCCAAGCTTATCATTTATACATCCATTCAGATCCCAAAGATCTCAGACCTGCTCAATCTTGTCTCAAGTAACTGGAGGTTTTGGGGGTTCATCGTGCCCGGGTGCTATGGTGGACTCCCTACCGAAGCTTCCCCACAACGCAGCCAGCAAACAGAATAAGTACAAGCAAGCTTCAAGCCTTGCACTCCAATCAACTCTCTCCATAATAAATCGTTCAGATGCATATCGTTGATGGTGTGGTCCTTGCTAGTGAATTCCCAGATCAACTGAATTTGTGTATTGAGTCAAACACAACTTGTTCAGTGGTTTACATGTCAGTTGAGGGTGTGGTTATGATGTTGCTGGGGTGTTTGATATGCAGTCAGTGACATTAGGTGTTGGAAGAAAATCATCCTTTTAGAAATGTCAGATCTGGGATGATATCAATGGATAATGCTGTAGACACTGGTGTCAGTGAGTTAATTGTTCCATGACTATCAACAGATCTGCCTACTGAACCTGTTTCAAATTTGTTGTCAAACTTTTTCCTTGTCTTCTCTCTCCTCCTTTGTCTCCTTCAGATCGTTTTAGACAGCTTGAGGTTCTCCAGCAGGTAACTACAGCTTTCTCCTCCTTGGTGGGGTCTTCCTCCTCTTCCTCCTCCCCTCTCAGAGCACCGCAGGGGAAAGATCTGCCTCCTGAGGCCCAGGAAAGGAGGAGGCGCATGGGCATGCTGTTCAGACGAGCATCAAAGAAGTCACTCAGCCATATTCACAACCATAAAACCCAGGATCTAACCACACCTGACCTGACCTCTCCTCCCTGTGATGCACCTGAGAAACTGCAACCTCCATCCAGTGTTGGAGACAAGAAAGTCCCCTTAAAAAGAGTCAAACCTGGACTTCTGGAGAGTGTGTGTCTGAGTCCCATGGCAGAGGAGCAAAGACCTGGTCCAGACCCTCAGCCCCAGCCACATGTGGCTTCTTTGATAGCCCAGGAAGCAGCACTCAGACCCTGGCCCCTGAGGGAAGGTCATCCCCTGAAAGTCAGCACTTTTTTACAGAGGAAGAAGAGCCCAGGGCAGGCCAGGGAATCATTTGAAATGGAAGAGGCAAGTCGAACTGCAACTGCAGCAGTTCATCAAAGGCAACACTAACACTGTATGACACTGGATGAAAGAGGCAGAATATGAGAAACACCTCTTAATATAATGCAATCCAATCCAAAGCCACTAACTACATCACACACACGATTAAAGTGTTGAATGAATCACATTTCTGTATGAACAAAAACTGAACATTATACTGTATATTCTCTAAGATATGATTTGTTGCAGAGCATTTGCAGTTGAATTGCATTAGACTGTAAAATGCAATAAGCTGAAACTCGGGTGTATGTTCTAATATTTTCCCTGCTGTAATCATAAAACTACCCACTTCTCCGCAAGGTTTATTAATGTTGTCTTATTTCATATCATTGCAGATCCACAGTTTTGATGAATGTAGTATCACAGGGAGCTACACGGGAGGAGCTGAAAATTTTGGTGGGTCACAACGCATTTAATTATTTAATAAAGTTTTCACATTTTCACTCTGTTACTCGCTCTCTATCATTGCATCAAGTACAAGCAAACATCATAAAACTGTATATCTGAGACTTTAATTAAACTTTTACAACACAAGCAACTTATTTGGCTTTAGAGAGTGTTAGTTTCAGATATGCAATTCATGGTTCTCATGAGTATGTAAATCATTTGCATATAGTTTCAGCATAATGGGACAATCTACCATGATGCAGAAATGCAAAGTCATTAGAGGCTTTGGTCATTTTCATATCAGGATCATTGCTGGTTACACTGTGTACATGTCATGGGTTTCCTGTCAGGGCAAGATGTTAGGGAGGCCACACAGACATGGAACTTATATCCTCTCATGTGCCTCTCGAAAAGAAGGAATACAACCACATTTCCCAATAATTTATGTTAATATTTTAATTAATACTGGACTGTCGTTTTAAAATCTTCATAAATTGTCATTTCGGGCTGGATACACACTGGATGTAGTTAAATTATGATTATAATGCATTGTCCCTCCTTTCATCTGTTTTCCCTTTCTTCCCCTGTGTGTGTGAGCAGTGCGGGGTGTAATACGGACCAACAGCTGCCAGTCAGACAGCAGTGGTTTTCTAGAGGAGCCCTTCATACCCTCCCTCTCACAGCAGGCGTCACCAGGACCTGATCTCATCAAGGTCTCCTCACTTACTAATGCATATTTAGCTCTCTCACAAGCCCCCAATTTTATGGCAGTGCAATGCTAAATCACTGTACCCCTTTACGGCACTCACACAGACTAGATGACAGAATGTGTTAAAACACTAAAATGTGATGTATAGTGTATATAGTATATATAGAACAGTTCATGAGTCTGGCTGTTTGACTGTCCCTATTGTCTGTTTGGTTGCAGGCTCTGTCAGGAGGGACCACTGATGACCAGAGCAGTGCGAGGCCAAGCTCCCCCTCTCCTTCTTCCCCTTATCCCTCCTCATCTCTCCTCCTCTCCTCACCCTGTCCTTCACCAGAGCATTCATTAGTCTTTGGCCCTTCCCCATCTCCTGTCTTGTTGTGTCTCCTAAAATCTGACCGGCAAATTCCAGAGACAGAGACACGACCAGATCAGTCTCCAACTGCTTCATTGCCTGCATTGGTGTGTGAGTGCCTTCCTCCTTGCTCGTCCTCACCCAAGTTACAGAATGTAACTCACTCCCAATCTCCGACTTTACCTTCTCCTGCCTCCTTTAGCTCTCTCTCCCATACATCTTCCCCCATGCAACCTGCCTCATTGATTAAATGGTCAGAGGAGATTAGAACTGAAGACAAGAACACGCCATACCCCCACCTCTCTACTCTTTCTCATGACTCTGAAGGCACAGCATGCTCTACCTTTTCAAGTGTCCTTCCTCCTGCCTCATCTCCTTCTGCCTCTCCAAATTCGGATTGTCCATTTTCTGCCTCAATTGTTATGTCTTCTACACAGTCTGACTCCTCTGGGAGTCCAGGGAACACACAGTCAGAACAGACTGATGTGGCTTTGCATGAAAACTCCCTCTCTTCTTCTGGTGTCTTATCATCTCTGCTTCCCTCTTACCCCTATTTACCTCCCTCTGCCCCTCCGGAGTTTCAATGTACATCTTCTGTAGGGTCTCCCCCACTAATTGAGCCCCTCTCACAGAGTCCAAAAAACAATCAAAAGGATTCCCTTTTCCCAGACTCATGTGGAATAGGCCTCTCTGATCCACCTACTGATACACAAAA
This sequence comes from Oplegnathus fasciatus, assembly GCA_003416845.1. Classification (NCBI taxonomy): domain Eukaryota; kingdom Metazoa; phylum Chordata; class Actinopteri; order Centrarchiformes; family Oplegnathidae; genus Oplegnathus; species Oplegnathus fasciatus. Next base: position 68,926 of record NTHP01000558.1, on the reverse strand, counting down.
GAAAGAGCAAGAAACACCCTCCTCTCTCTCCTTTCAGTTGGACAAGGACAATCCCTCAGCTCCACCCTCTCTCATTCTGGACTACTCGAAGTTTGAGAGGGGTTGCGCCACACTGCCCTGCCTTCCTCCTAACCCTTCCATTCCAGTTTGTCAGTCTGCCTTGTCATCACAACTGCATGATCCAGATAGTTTTATAGATCTAGCTGTTGGAAGAATTTCAGACCTGACAGAACAGTCCATCTCCCAACAGGACAGACCATGTTCTCATGATGATAACACAGACCCTACTCTAGCCTCTCCTGTCCAAGATGTTATTCATTTTAAGATGAATCACCTCTTTTTGGACTTAGAGGATACCCTTCAGAGGAATGGAAAGGGAGAGGTAGAGGGTGAGAGACATACTGACACTGTGCAGACTCGAGAGGCTATTGTTTACATCTCAGATACAGAGAGTTCTGCCGGTCTGTCAGAAGGTTCTAGATTAGTCTCTAAGGAAGTATGTAGCCAAACAGAAATAGAGCCACAGGTCCCCTCCTGTAGTTTGCATAATGAGCTTTCAGCTGACACCAAACCGGAAGAGTTAAGAAAAGTCTGTCAAATGGACAATAATGGCACAGAAAGCGAATCACCCAGAAAAACTTTAGATTTACATGATGAAGTTCCAGAGGATCTAATTGAGATTGAGAGCTTAGATCTGGTATTTCAAACCTCAGTGGATGGCTCAGAAGGTGAAAATGGAGATGAAGATGCATTTTTTCAGCAGCTTGATACTGAAGGGCGAGTCTACTGGGCAGAACCCATCCAGGTTTCCAATCCAACCCCTGTGCTTGAAGAGTCAGGCAGCTTTGAAGTTTCAGATGGATCTCCTGGGAATTCTCTGTTGCCTAGAGGCCCACCTGCTCTAGATTCATTTTCATCCACAGGTAGAGCTACGCCTTTATCTTTGTCATCCTCAACAACAATGGACACTGACCAGACCTCAAGAAATGCAAGCCGCTCTGTTTGTGTCCAGATGTCTTCATCTCTATCTTCTCATATTGTCCACAGGAAGGATGTTCCCTACATGACTGATTCAAAACGCATCCTTCTCCCTAGTGTTCTCCCTTTGGACACCTCCACCCCTTTCCGTGCTGTCCAGTCATGGACAGACCTGCAGATTCAACGAAACACTCTCACCAAGAAGTTATCACATGGGGCTCTTCATACAGTCCCAAACAAAGTAACTGTATCCACGAGTACCTCAGATATAACACAGAGACCTATGCTGATCTTTTCTTCATCTCCATCTTTCCCTCTGTTGTCTCATGACTGGCATTCACATGACTGTCTCCCTGGGATGGCTAGAAATTACCGTACTGTGTCAGTCTCAGTGGATAAAGGGCTTTGGCCTGATGAGGAGGAAGAGGTGGACAGGAATGGAAATGAAGATGAGGAGAAGCTTTGGGAGGGCAATCAGACAGTCACTATGGCATGCTGCTGCTCCTGTGACCATCAGTGTACCTGCTGTACAAAGAAGAGTAACAACAAGCAACACACTTTAGGAAACATTCCTGTGAGTAAAACCACACTCTCCACAGTGTGTCCTTATTTCACTTTATGTATTCTGTCAAACACATTCACAGCTTCCCAGTATGTCACATTCCAGTTGTGATCTGGTTCAGTCACGGATCTGTCAGGTTTCAGTGTCCACTGGAAACATTTCAGAATTGGATCCACATTTATTATATTAAATGGTTTGGAATTGTTTTGCCAACATTGTTCGTGTTTTACAGCATAGACACATGTTTGCAGCTCAGTTAGATGTGGTAACAGGTGCTTTGTGGTTGTACTTGAATATGACAACCTTTTGTTCCTTCTAACTTTATCTCTCATTCACTTTAAATGTCAGTATAGCTGATCTCACAGAACAGCCGCTGTCATTAACCCGTATTCTTTTCTATTCGGTCTGCTCATAGACTGTATATAAAGATGGACGACATGACAGCTCCCAAAAGTGAAGCCAAAACATCTTGACCGCCCCCTGGTTGCTGGCTGTAGTATAGGTCATAAACCCTGCCCCCTCCATGTTAGTACATGGGACATGGGCCAAACTAAAATATCAAAGTACACGTCAAATAATTTTTTTCCTAAGATGGTTTCCGTCATTTTAGGTAGTTCTTATCATGCTGATTTATGTTCAAGTGTTCATTTTTCTGGTAAGTTTGGTTTCAATTAGTTATTTGATGCTATAAAAAAGGTGTCTGACGTCATGATTGACAGCTGTCAGTCACAATGAAGCAGTCGCAGAGGCACCTGCAGACGTCTTTTTGGGAATTGTGTGTCGAGTAGGAACGTGGAGAGGAGATGTACAGTTGTTACAGATCGATGGATTGGATACTCCTGTCTCTACACCCACATAAACCAGTTAAGTCCACAAAAAGTATTTTGAAAAAAGGTTGTTTTTGTAAAGATCAAAAACTCCTTCCATTTATAGTTAGATTAGATAATAACACTACATTAACCACAGCATAGGGTTATCAAAATGGTTTCAAAAGCGTTTTCCCCATGATTAAAAAAGTTTAATGCTTCTAACTTTTGCATCTGGTTTCAGGATGCTGAATATAGCATGTACAGATGCAGCCATCTAGAATTGTTGGCTGATCCATTCAAGGGCCCATGCAGATCCCTCGCAGACCCCAGCTGGGTCCTTGCTGGGTCCTTGGCTGTAATGAGATCCCCCCTCAATGATGTAATGAACTTAGCGCCACCTTGTAACGCCCCTAAGCACCATGTGTGGAAACCAGTTGCAATACTTTATTTATGCACGAGGAGGAGCAGTGATTATGAAAGCTGTTTACTGTCATCAGCTGAGACCATTTTACTTTTTCATTGAGTCAGTGCACCTGAAATCAGCTGTTCTCATGATATGTGATGTGTGTAAGGGAGTGTGCTTCCCACACAGAGCAAACTTTTAGTGAAGCGGTTGTTATTATAAACAACTCATAGAACTGCAGTTTTTTAAGGGATGAGGGGACTTTCTTCCCTGGCGACAAAGGATTTGTACTGTATTTGTTTAATTTGACGTGTCTATGGTCAATAAAATTGTCCTCTTTCATAATTGTAGTGTTTTACAAAAAGGCATGAATAATTAAGAATTTGTTGTTGTGTTTCACAAAGTTTATAAAGTTTGTATTAATGTGAAATCATTTGAAACAGACCCTGTGTTCACAAACACCTGCTGCTTATCTTGGCAGGTAACATAGCCCAAATGCATTAGCATTACAGTGAACCTTTTTGTTCACACTCAATGGGCCTTGGTGTGTCATTCTTTTACAGGTCTCACAATCCCCACATTGTCACACGTCGTCACATAGAGTGTAAGGTCCTTTGTTACACCACAAATTTGGTGTTATCTTGGTGTTACTTTTTTGGGCTGGAGTAACTACATATTAGAGTAGTTATAATTATACTTAGGATAAGTTCTCTTTCAAATCAAACATCTTAAGATATTAGTGTAAAGATCTGTTCTTGCAACTGCATTTATAACATTTTTGTAGCCAAACGTAGCTTAACCATGTCATGTGATATGCTACCTCAGTACACTTTAAGAACAAATATTACTGGGACCACTACAGAAAATTGCAGATGAACATTTAATATCCAGGAATTCACATTATAGACACCACCAATGACTATGCCTGTAACAATTTGGCCACAATATAACACATTTTGACCTAGTCTTGTTTTAACTTTATCGTGGTATTCCTGATGCAAACACTGTCACTATTAATACAGTGTAAATTAGAAATATAAAAAACAATGTGATCAATGGAATCCTTGCTCAATAAATAAATACTGGTAGTTGGGAATAATATTTTGGGAGGGGAGGGGCTATTAAAAGCACATAACATTGATAAGGTTAGAAATAGTGATTTTTACTTGAAATAATAATTTTGCAGTTCTAGCATTGCAGACCTTTGGCATTATAGCTGTCAATTTTTTGAGGTAATCTGACGAAATCTCATCCCATCCTTCCAGAAGCACCTCCCACAAGTTGGATTGGCTTGATGGGCACTTCTTACATACTATACGGTCAAGGTGCTCCCAGCAGCTCAATATGGTCGAGATCTGGTGACTGTGCTGGCCACTCCATTATAGACAGAATACCAGTCTCCCTCTGTCCAATGTCTATGTTCTTTTGCCCATCTTAATATTTTCCTTTTATTGGCCAGTCTCAGATATGGCTTTTTCTTTTCTACTCTGCCTAGAAGGCCAGCATCCTGGAGTAGCCTCTTCACTGTTGACGTTGAGATTGGTGTTTTGTGGATACCATTTAATGAAGCTACCAGTTGAGGACCCGTGAGGCGTCGGTTTCCCAAACTAGAGACTCTGATGTACTGCTACATTGGTTCATGTGTGAATGTGTTTTTGTGAAGGAAGCGCCATCTCATGGTGACACCCTGCAATTGAATAAATGGGCGTGTTTACAGTGGAATCTAGACACACCCTGTCAGGAGATAGAAGAAGGGAGGGGGACTCCCAGTGGATGGAAAATGGGAGGAAACTAGTTCCCAGCCTGCTATCAGCCGACTGGCTGAGGGGCTGGGACTATACTTGGACATTTTAACCTGATTCCATCCTGATTTTGAGTGCTGAACTAACTTAATCACAGTCTGGAGCGACCACGCACCAATCCGAGAAATGCAACAGCATAGTAGCTGTCAAATCCAGTAACACACAGAATCATAGTGACAAGCTATCGGTGCAAATAAACAAACTTTACTTCACGCACGTAGCCACATTGTAACAGCTTGTGGTTTTTATGCCCTGGTAAACTGAATATTGTTTCACAGCAACCATCAAACTTGTATTGCAAGCAGTACAGTAAATTTTACATAGATTGATGATTCAAATTACAATCCAAGCCACAGTGCAATACTGGGTTGACACTGGTACTGACAAAAAGTATCATAATGTCAAGGTTCAGATGGCCAATACTGGAGGTGATGGTGATGAGGAAGAGACTGCTAACACTTGCAGCTCCACCGAGTCAACAAAGTTAGCCCAGCCTCAGGTCGATGAAGCACAGCCGGTGAGCACCCCGTCCTTGGCAACGCCGTTAGAACAAGAACAGCCGAGTATCAATTACATTAACGTTACATTTTATTAGCCTGTGTCCTCTCCTTCATGAGCACTGATCTGAAAAGAGACTCGATAGTTTAGTGCAGTATGGTAGCAATACTACTTTCCTTGCTTTCCAGTCTTTTTTTTACTGTAGAGCTCATGAAGGAGAGGACACAATAAGCAAATGGAATGCACCAAGTGCCGAATTTTCCCTTTAAGTGATCAGTTTGGATCTCTTTGGTGATCTAGCACAATAGCCAATCAGGACTTGAATACAAGTTTTTTGTAGAGTGCAAAAACTTTGATATTATTTATTTTAATTTCTTTTGTTGTTGTTGAAATGTGCCCAGCATTCCAAGGCTGTAAGAATCAGTAGCAAATCAGAACTTTTTTTTCAAGTTTTTTAGTGGAGTGCAAAAACTTTTATATACAGTATTATTTATTTTAATTTAATTTAATTTCTTTTGTTGTTGCTGAAAACACAGCATTCCAAGACTGTACACTGTCAGATTCTTTGTAAGACTCTATAAGACTCTATATAAGATGCTATAATTGATGATTTTTTTTAATGTGTTGAATAAATTACTTATTTATAACAACACATTACATAGTCATATTTTAAACTCTCCAGTCAGCTTTTAGCACTGACTTAATGTATGGAGTCTGTGTTATAGCTTTTTTAGAAATTCTCAATTCTGCGATTCCAGTGTCACAGAAACTATAGGGCCCTACTTTAATGCTGCCATCAGTCTGGCGCTGGCCCCCATCAAAAAAGACACTTGCCACTGGGCCTAACAACTTTTCTGGGGGAAACCCTGTTTCTGTATATGTCTGATGCTCCAACTGTGCTACAGGTTGAATACTGATGATACACTGTATGTAATGACTATAGCAGCTGGTCAAAAGTAGTTAAATTACAACAAGTCCTACAAAGGCATGATGTGATTTAGAAAATGAACTACAAATGAACAAATGATCCATCAGCATCATTTTGGTCAGTGAAACTGTTTCTTCTGACCACTGATCTTGATTTTTTGTATTCACCATTGATAGAGACAGGAGTAAGCAGTGAGCTATCAGGTGTCCATCTTCAAATGAGTCACGATGTTTGCACTTTGAAATAAACAGTATATTTGCCGTCATGTTACCATAGTTCTTGAGATGGAGGCCTTTCAAAGCCAGGACCATATTAACATATGAATGTCTCATTTGTACGTGGAGCTCTCTCTTCATTCTGTCTTCTACTCTCCATTCCTGTGTTTTCTGTCTTTAATTTAGTGTTATTCAGTAACATCCAGAAATGACACCCAAATTAACTGTGTGGTGAATTTATATTAAAATACAGAAAAGACAAAAGCTTATTTAATTACCCTTGTATTGACATGTAAAAATTATGCCTCCTCAGTTGTGTAAAATGTTACGTATCAAACACAACTGCTATTTTGATTGATTTTAACATAACTTCAGCATCCATCCTATGTTACAGCCTCTGATAGGTCTCAAACCTTCATACAATTCCTTACAATAAATGTCTCTGTAGAGAACAGGGAGTTCTCTGATCAGGTATCCAGTCCATGAAA
>NTHP01000558.1:45607-62210 GCA_003416845.1 Oplegnathus fasciatus | reverse complement strand
TTCAGAATTTAAAAAAGCTATAACATTCCATAGGGCCTTACATTTACACCGTGTCCTAACTGAATGCGACACGAGCAAGTGTCAGCAACAAAATTAGTTCAATTGCATTGTTTTCTATTCGTATGTCCTAACTGGCTGCAAGCGACGCTGCGCTGCACAATGTTTTGAGCTGAACTTTTGTCGGACGCTTTGTCAGATGTTTCTATTTATTCCTGTCGCTCGCGTTGAAAGCGTTGCATCATGGACGAGGAACGGTTGATTCATGAAGTTGAAAGGGAGTTATCTAGGCTATAGGCAGCTGGCTGGAGGGAGATCACCAGGGAGCTGGAGGTTTCTGGCTAAATTGTATGTAATTTCCAGTAAAGAAACATCTAAATATCACAATATAAAATGTATGTTTTAAAAAGTATTATCATACTTTTTAACAGATATATATATATATATATATATATATATATACATATTTAAGTGTTGAATGTCACTCTACGCACAGTGAGGNGAATTTGATAACAATTTTTTGGGCGAGGAGGGGGAGGGGTCTGAGATCAGTGTTCTTTACCCTCATTGTGTTCTTCACCCTCACTGTGCGTAGAGTGACATTCAACACTTAAATATGTATATATATATATATATATATATATATATATATACATATTTAAGTGTTGAATGTCACTCTACGCACAGTGAGGGTGAAGAACACAATGAGGGTAAAGAACACTGATCTCAGACCCCTCCCCCTCCTCGCCCAAAAAATTGTTATCAAATTCTTTGGGGGAATCTATTTTTTATTTTCTTTTGGACCTTTCAGACATTACAATCAAAATTTCAGTAAAGTGCTGCATGTTTATTTATTACAAACGAGAACAAGAGCTAATAAGAAGTCAACACAAATATTTGTATCGCTGCCTGAATGATGGTCTAACTCTCCAACTGTAGGTTCACAACTGCCTGATTGATAATACTGTAGCTCCAAAACATGCCATGAACACACCGTAGGAACTAAAAAGAAAACAAAACAAAATATTACCATTTTTAACTTACCAAAATGACAAACTCTGATAGGATGCTAAAGCATAGGCTATTTAACTTAAAATGAAATGATACCTTATTTAGCTACTATCGACATAAAACATAACAAAAAAAAACAGTCATTGAAAATCTCACATAAAATGCAGCTTTAACCATCTCAATTCAAGCATGCTTCGCTCCATATACTGTAAATTAGCTACTGCAATACACACTTACAGCATTTCTTCAGACTACATATAGCAACCTTAATTTAACCAGGGAATGTTAACTGCTTGTTAAGTACGACATAATTGCGGTGCATTGTGCTAAGTTAATACAGCAGTTTTGCTAGCTTAACAGTTACACGCACTCACACTTAAACTCAGAAAAACCATAAAGGACATTATAAGGTTAGGAGCCGCAGGTGGTGTTTGTGATCGGAGCACCACTGATGGTGTAGTAGAGGAGATAGGGGCTAGGAGGGAGGGGCTAGGAGCTTGGTCCAAATTTACTGGCTGGGCCTAACTGTGGCAGTCCCCAGACCCTGGGGAGGGAGCCTGCCAACTGTAGGACTCAGCCTATTTAATGTTTGTTCAAGTGGGTGAGAGGAACCCCCAAACATAGGGGAGGGGGTCTCCCACACCACAGCTTTGTTGATGTTATTTATTAATTTATTTGTATTTATCCAATTTATTCTTCTTCTTATTATCATCATCACCATTTTTTTTTTGCTTTACTCCTGCCCCTCCCTCTTGAGGATATGAGGGCAGCACTTGGTCTCAGTTACTTATTATCAGCACCACCATGATATCACAATAATATTTATAAAGATGATAATAACAACAACAACAATAACAACAACAACAACAACAATAATAATAATAATAGTAAATAATAATAATAATAATAATGATGAATTAATATCACTGGTAATATCAAGATGAAAATAAGCATCATGAAGAAGAGGAGGAATATAATAAATAAATAAATAAATAAATAAATAAATAAAATAAAAAAGGGCCATTGTTATTATCATCACTGCCATGACAGCTATAGGAAGTGCCCCCCCAAACAAAACAGAATAAATTCAAAAAAATATATATATAGTTACAGTGTTAGTTGTATTTAGTTGCAGTGAGAGGTGTACAGTATAAACAGCCCCAAATGTGGCAAACAGAACAGTTTGAAGCCTTGATTTAAAAGAACTGAGTGTTACACGTACAGAATGTGGTGCACAGAAGCTGAATGCTGCCTCTCCAGGTTTAGTTTTGACCCTGGGGACAGTAAGCAGTAAGTAAAAGTTGTAATACCGCTGTGTAAAAACAGAAGTAAAGTATTCAAAATTCAGCATTCAAACTTTTAAGTTTAAGTAGAGGAGTTATTATTATAAGTGTTATTATTAATGTTATTGTCTAACTATTTCTTAAAACAATGAAGTATCAGGTCGGTGGTTCGATCCCCGGCTCCTCCAGTCCGCATGTCGAAGTGGCCTTGGGCAAGCTACTGAACCCCAAGTTGCTCCCGAAGGCTGTGCCATTGGCGTGTGTATGTAAGTGAATGTGATTAGATTACCATGATGATGAGGTGGTTGGCACCTTGCATAGCAGCCTCCCCCATCAGTGTATGATTGTGTGTGTGGATGGGGTGAATGGCGTCTGTAGTGTGTAAAGCCCCTTGAGTGGTCGGAAGACTACTATATAAGTACAGTCCATTTACCATAAAATGATGGGACATTTTCAATTTTTGACAAGTGTTCAGTAAAATGTGAAATTATAATGGAGAGACTCTTTTATCTTTAATAATTGCAGCATTTTCATATCATATATATATGAAAGACAACATGGAATAAAATTTCGAAGGGTCCTTTAATGCCATCACATAACTTTAAAAGATACTGGTATTTTTTTGTGTGTTCAACTCTTGATCTACAAATTACAGCCCTTTACTGCCATCCAGTTTTTTAGGCTTTAGAGTGACTGTTCTTTTCCACTTGCCTAAATATTTAAACACACTTGACAAGGAAACTGCATCACAATGAATATTAAAACCTTATACTTTGTCAAAATGACATTGTCCTTGCATAGCAATACAGAGCAATAGAACTTTATTTATCTCGAGGGAAATTGTTTTGCAGAAGTTGCAGTACAAAATAGGAAAGAGTGCAAATAACAAAATAAACAAAATATGAGTAGAGATTACCAGTAAGGTGCAAAACCAAATGTACATAATGCCAGACATTTGACAGATTAATGGTAAGTACGATAAATGTAAATATAAACTGGTTGACTGTAAGGTGCAAATCCAAAATATAAACAATGCCAAAAATGTAAACGGCCCCAGTGTCTCTCTGATTTAAATTCTACTGCTATCTTAAACCGATCTTATTGTATTTTCGTATTTGAAATCACCGGTTTTAGTGGTTTAGTGGTTTTATTTGCCACACATGCCACTTTTATCTACGGGCTAAAAATACAGTGGTCGCTCTTCAATCTGCTTATTCTGAACGGATCCTGTCTGCCACCAGCGAAAAGGTGCCAAAGCCAAGCTCTCTACCACCTGACCACCGCAATGGCCTTCGATTCTCGGCCTTCAGTACAGCTTTTGTGTTTTATCTCTGTGCCTGGCTTTTGGTTGCACAACTTGGTCCACCTGACCACTGCAGCAGCTAGCGTTTAAGTACCAAGCCTTCCCTGTCAGCGGCTGCTACCCTCCATAATCTGGTTGCTAACCCATGGTTACGCACATCTAGATTTTGTACTGGCTGCCTCTCTATTCCTGTCCTCCAACCACCTCATCTATAAACTATGGCTCCACATCTGGCTGTATCAGCTGCATCCGCCTTGGTGATAAGATCGCAGAGTTGGAACAGAGAATCTCCACGCTCTACCACATCCAGGAAGCTGAGAAGTTCATGGAGACCATCACCTTTGGCCCAACACACACCGACACAACCTGTGCCTGAGAGCCTGATGCCACTGCTCCCTGTCCTGCTGCTGATTCTGCCCCTCCTCCGGTCATGGTCCCTTATTAATCCTGGATCCATCTAGGGGCTAGACTTAAAGCCCCGATCAGCTCTACTCCATCCCACCACGAGCCCTGGTCCCTGGTCAGTGTTCACAGCAAAAGAGGGAGGCGCTTCTCTCATACACCTCCTAACCACCATGACATCCAGCTGGAAAATAAATACGATATCCTTGACCTGCATGACTTCCTTACTCTGGCTAGGGAGTACCGGCCTCCTCCTCCATCTCTTCTGCCATTGCGTGGCTTACACAGCTCACTGTTGCCTCTGATCCCTCCACTGGCTTTGTCTGAACACTCCTCCTGCCCCAGGGCTTGGCGTTCCACAGCGCACTTTACACCAGCGCTGCAAGGGTCTCCTGCCCCCCTTTCTGTCAACTGTTCTCCATCCATTCCGTCCTCACTGGTGTAATTTCCTCCACTGTACGCTCCCCCTCCAACCACATTCATAATTGGAGATTCACTTGTGAGGAACGTCAAGAAGAAATCATTTGCGACTTTGAGCTTTTCAGGCGCTAAAGTAACTGATATCCTCGATAAGATTCCCAGCATCCTAGCCAAGCACCCCCTCGCCCAGGACATTACTGTCTCTGTCCACTGCAATGACATTCTCAGTCAGACCTCTGAAATACTAAAACGTGATTTCAGTAATCTCCTTGACTCCCTCATGCTCCATGGTAAACAGATTTTTATCTCCGGTCCCATCCCTCCACTCAACCACAGCATGAGTCATTTTAGCCGCACTCTTAGCTAACACTTTGGTTGAGCATGTGGTGACCTCTTCTGCAAGCTATGGAAGATGCAAGTGCAGATATAGCTGTAGAAGCTTTTCAGGGCTGGATTCACCATGCTAGGCGATACTTCCCCCTGCTGCTTGGCCGGGGAGAACATTGCCTGTGATGTTGATGAGGTCTTTTGGCCAGACCGAAACAGAAGACAGAATGCAGCCAAATTTTCTTTTTCTTTGCAGTATATGCAGAAGGATTATTTTCTTTTTTCTATTGTTTGTTCTGTATGAAGAACACTTTACAAATCCAACTGTGTTTGCTGAGATGTATACAGTATTTCCGAATTTAAAAAAATTCTATTCTTGTATTTGTGTGTTTTATATTTGAGTGTGACAACACAACATATTTACAACAGGCTAATGTACGTACAGTATGTAGTGTGACACTGAAAATGCAAAAGGCCTACTGATAAGGTTATCATAGTAGTGTTTTCTGCTCATCATAGTGTTTTCCATTGAGCACATCAGTGTTCAACTGGTTCTTAGATATGTCTTCATTCATTTGATGGTGTGTGTGTGTGTGTGTGTCATTTGAAGACAAAATTTCATTTTGAGAAGACATAACATTGTTTTGAATGCAGTGTTTTTGCAAGAGATTTGTGGAGTTTTGGGTTTTGTATATCAGTTTTTGTATTTGTGTTTAGAGTTTTAAGAAAATGAGCCATGCTTTCAGAAAACGTGTGTAAGCAATTGAGAAAAACTGTAATACCAACAGCAAGTGACTGCACACCACACCCACATGTCTGACCGTAACACCGGTCACAAATTACACCTTCTTTTGTCTGCCACAACCTATACTCAACAAACTTTCAGGCTCACTGGCCCCCCATATCAGACATTAGACAGTCCCCTCAAGGGATTCGCATTGTGACCAGGTCAAGGTGCTTTCTAAGAAATACAAGGGCTGTTAACCACCAAAACCTTAAGTATCCAAAATTAAACCCATATAAGACTGATCCATTACGATCACTTAAAACTGTAGTCTATGATTCTGGAGAAAGCTTGTTGATATTTGAACTCAACAGCCAAACAAATACACCCCTTTTTTTCAGTGCTGCTTCAAACACACGCGAGTAACTCACAGCATTAGGTTGACCTGTGCACGAGCACAAGTTGTGACATATTATACCGAAGTTTTAGTGGAAACGTGTCTAAAGTGTCGGTATTTGACGACCTGGGTTGGTGGCTCTTCCCGAGTCGCTCTGTTTGTTTCCCAGCCAGGGCTGTGTATGAACACCGGACTATTTTTTTCACTGCACACACAGAACGAAAAGCTAGCGGACCGCAAGGAGATATTCAATGAATTTGACAAAAACTGTTTTGGATTACAATCATAGACTACATCTTTAATGTTAAGCTTGCCTTGTTTAATATAAGGTCTTTGACCAATAAAACTTTTATCTTAAATGATTTTATTACTTGTTTTAATTAGAATTTTTTTTTTATTATTGACAGAAACTTGGTTGAAGATTGGTGACTATAGTCAGCTGAATGAACTGTGCCCCCCGAACTATGAATGTTTCAGCTCTCCCCTGGTAGCTGGTCGTGGTGGAAGCCTTGCTGTTGTTTTTAAAAATCAGCACAAATGCAGCGCCATCACTGTGTTCAAGGGCTACTGTGTGTGGGGTTTGGTCCAACACTCGGCTGACCAATCGTGTAACTTCATCACTCAGTCAGGCAGTCAGTCAGTCAATGACAAACTTTTGGGTTTGTAGGGCTGGCCCTCTGCAGTCCAGTCAAAAATTGAATCTGAATCTGTATGGTTCAAACATCATTAGAGGAGCACTGCTGAAGCTGTTTATGTCGTCTTTCATAATATTCTGCTATCTTGAAGATTAATTGGTAAACTCCCTGTGGCACAGAGGCAGAAGTGAAAGGTTTCACAGGATAAGCATGAGGCAAACACATCAATGTCAAGCCATATTGAATTGATCATTCTTAATATATACAAATCCATTGTGAGCTGATCACAAAGAACCTATGCCATTGTTGTCCCCCCAAACAGGGTCGGCCCAAAATCTTGATGCTCAAATACATGGCTAGTATATCTTTAAATAATTGCATTTGTACCGTTTTAAAGATTTTTTTGTTAAAGCTTGTCATCATCAGCATTTAAATTTCTTATTGCTAATGTGTTACCAAAAAATACCTACACATTCACATCAGGGGAAGTGTAGGTATTGTTTGGTAATGTCAGAGCAATGCTATAATATGGCCACGTGACTCGGATCTGCTTTGGTCTCCATGACCATGTTTACACTCCTTTCTGGAATGGATATAAGGCCCTCCCTCGCCCCCATTTGATCACGTCTCAGTTCTGCTTCTGTCTGCCCTTAGGCAGAAACTCAAACGGGACAGACCAGTTACGCGGACCATTCAGCCGTGGTCCAATCAGTCAGACTTGGCCCTACTTCACTGCTTTAGCACTACAGAGTGGTGTGTGTTTCAGGACAAAACATTAACACATACACTGACGTGGTCATTGGCTACATCGGCAAATGTATTGTTAACGTTGTACCGAGGATTACTGTACGGACATTCCCGAATCAGGATCCCTGGGTTAACGGCGAACTCTGTGCCAAACTTAAAGCACGGACCAACGCCTACAACTCAGGTGATATGCATCTCTCCCAGATGAACTGAACATCTTCTGTGCACGCTTTGAGAGCAACCCCCCGGCTGAGGAGGTACTAGAGTCCCAGGACCCCTGCCCACAAGTCATATCCAGGGCAGCTGTGTGCAGATCCTTTAAAAGGATTTATCCACGCAGAGCATCTGGACCTGATGGCATCCCTGGCCGAGCTCTCAAGGTGTGTGCAGATCAGCTAGCAGATGTCTTCACAGACATTTTCAACTGTTTCACTGCTCCAGTCTGTAGTCTCCACATGCTTCAAGGAGACCACCATTGTCTCTGTCCCCAAAAAGTCCAAAACCCTCTGTCTAAATGACTACACCTGCTCTGTTCCCGACTCACTGGACCCACTAGAATTTGCTTACAGACCAAATAGGTCAAAGGATGACGCCAGGCTGCCCTAACCCTCTACACTGCCCTCCCTCCTGGACCATAGGAACACTTATGTCAGAATGCCGTTCAGCATTGCAGTTCAGCATTCAACAGCATTGTGCCCTCCAAGCTCGTTTCCAAGCTCAGAGACCTTGGGCTCAACACCGTCCTCTGTGATTGGATCCTGAACTTCCTGACAGGCAGACCCCAGGCTATGTGGATAGGCGGTACCACATTCTCCACCCTGACTCTCAACAGTCATCAGTGCCCCTCAGGACAGTGCTGAAGCACGTCTGCGTGGCCACCCACAGCTCCAACACCATCATCAACCAGCAGCTTCAGGTTCATCGGGGTTCACATCAGCGAGGATCTGACCTGGACTCACCACACCAACACTATCACAAAGACAGTCAACCAACGGCTCTTCTTCCTCCACAGGCTGCGGAGGCTCAACATGGACTCCAGGATACTCTGCAACTTCTACAGGTGCACCATAGAGAGATGCTGACTGGCTGCATCACTGCCTGGTATGGCAGGTACACCACCCTCAACTGTCAGGCTCTACAGAGGGTGCACACTGCTATTTGCTTACTGGTTACTACCTGTTTACATCCCCGTCACCTGTTTACATCTCTGTTATTATATATATTTTTTTACTTCTGCACACCTGCCTCCATAGCATTATATTTCTCTTCTATTTTATATTTTATTTTATTGTGCTATATTTTACTTTATATATACACTATATTCTATTCTTATATTTTGAATATATTTTGCACTATTTTATATCTTATGTCTTAGGTTCTCCATTTACTTTTCTGATTTTCTTTTATACATATTTTTGAGCATTGTTGGAGGGAGCCTGAGATTTAAGAATTTCATTGCCAGCGACTGCTTCTGTGTAATTGTTGTGCACATGACAATAAAGATCTTGAATAAAGATCTTGAATCAGTTTTCATACAAAAAATATCACAGCAAAATATCATATCACAAAGTACAGCAACATTTGCATTGCAGAATTGCGCAGCTTATAAAGCTTTTACAGACTGCGTAGTAAATTTTGATTTGCCACCAACCATATAGCATGAGTGTTGACCATTTGCTCCAATTTTATGTAACTTCATCTTAATGTAGCCAAAAAGCAAAAAGGCTCATTGGACACTAGACCAGAACAGGAAAAAAACATTCTAGCTGTCTTTTCCTTGCACTCTGTAAAACAGCAAAATATTAGCCTGTGGTGGAACTCAGGGATCTATATACTCTGCTAGTGTTGGTAATGATATCTACCAAGGTGGAAACTAAATGTAAATGAAAATTGGCTTTAAAAAAGAAGAAAATGTGTCTATATTGATGGGCCACAAACAAAGCAGTTAAGTTATTTATTACAACAATAACTTTATGTGACGCAATAAATCTAAACTATCCATCACAATGGATATGAAGTTAGATTACCGTCACAAAAAACATTAAGACTAAAATTTTATATGTATTTTATATACTGCATGTGGTTTTTATGTCTGTGCTTCTGCTTTGCATGCTTCAATTAGTACCTAATAATGCAGCACAATGTTGTCTTATTTAGTCAGTATTTCTATTAACTCTAATATCCCCCAATTAATTGTTTTGTATGTCTTGTATTATTGGACATTCTACTAGCTTTCCTCTGTCTTGATCATGAACATGTTTTTTGTATTTCTGGACCCACACTGCAAAATGTAAATTCTGCTATTCTTGAGTTTTCATATTTTCCACTCTCTGGATTTGTGGTTGAAAGGTAACTCCTTCTGTACTCCTTCTCCACAGTGCTCTCTGGATGAGTTGGAGAAAATGATGCTGTGTCTGCAGCAGTTTCGTTCTGTACTCAGCAACATGGAGGAGCAGCTCTCTGAAGACCAGGCAGCAGTTTATAGTTCTCTCTCTGACCAGGACAGGTACTCTAGTTTATAAACCTCTGTTTGGACCCTGACATGTACGGGCTGCAGCTTCTACTTGGTTAACGTTACAACATCCTGACACCTGCTGTTTATAAAGCTATATTTTGTTTTAGTTTACACTCATACAACATTGGGCTTCAGTTTATGAAGCTGTCTGACCCTGACATGTACACGGAGCTCTGTCACAGATATTAGAGCAAGCAGATGCTATGTAGCACCCCTACACAAGCTACAGGGGGTGCTGTTGTTAAACAGCATGCAAGCATGCAAAGCACCTAAAGTTATGTTCTCTGGTTTTAAATTAACTTCCAATAGCACCTACAAATCCCAAACTGATCTCTCATGGCTCTAATATTTGAAACTCAGCTGTGAACAGTGTTCACTCATTCAACAATGAGCTGAAAGATTATTTCTGAGATTTTAGATTTAGTTGGTGGGACACTACCAGGTAATGTAGGATGTGTTTATGTGAGTAAAAACAACAATTAATACACAGTGTGTAGTTTTAAAAATAAATTCTAAAATCTGTAATTCATCCTTTAAAGTTAGTGTCTATTCCCTTTTACTGAAACAAATAATCTGTACACCTTGTGAAGATCTGCTGTCATCATAACAGGAAATCATTCTCTTGAAATTAAGGAAATAACAAAATAAAGAAGATGCTTTTTGAAATATCAAAGTGCATAGAAATATTCAAATCAAAGCAAACAATAAGCGTGTGTGTGTGCACGCGTGTAGGGAGAAGGTTCGGGACATAGAGGAGCTGAGGCGAGCAGTGAAACAGGAGGCTGGAGAGCTGGAGATGCAGTTGAATGAACTGGCCCATCACTATGACGACAGCTTGAAAATGGTAATACACTTAGTCACACTAACACCCTCATATTTGTCTGCTGGGAGAGTAGTCCCTATAGAAAAGACAGCACAAAATGAACTGATGATAACTGATTACTCCTGTAAACTATAACTGTATATAAGATCATGTCATTTAGCAAATAATGTAACATTACTCTGATGCTACAGTAATGGGCCCATGAGGCAGCAATGTTCAAAACACCCCACAATAATAGTGTTGAACAAAACATAAGGAGTCCTTCCTCTCTGGAGTTAGAAATGTAAAGTTTATGGGTTTCCTGGTGATCTGATGTTTTGTCCTGTGGGTGGCACTAGAGGAAAGCTAGCAGAATGTCCAAAATGAAGAGGGTTCATTCTCTGGGGAACATGAATGAGCTCAGTCAATTATGTACCAATTTGCCCCCTTAGATCATAATATTCTCTGTGTAATGTGTCACCAAAAACATCAGCCATGAATATCTACAGCAAATACCGTCCAGACAATTCAATTCAACCATTGTTTTTTTTAAGATAGGTTGGCCTCTAGTTTTGTGTAGGGATACAGTAGTGCAAATGCAGTCACTTTGCTAGGAATTGTAATTGTTTATTTTTTATTTCCACCACCTTTTATTGGAAACACAAGTACAGACAGCAGCTTTTGTAGCTTTAGTCAGTGCAGTTGCACAAATCAAGACACAAATCACAAATAAACATTTCATGTATGTTGACTATTGTCTCCTTCACTTTGGAATACATTTTGTCATCAAGTCCAGATTTAAATGCAATTTGAAATAACACACTGTAGCCTCACGGCAAGAGGGTTCTGGGTTGGAACCTAAATTTCCTGTACTGTAGGTGTGAATGTGAGTGTGAATGGTTGTCTGTCTCAGTGAATGATCACTTCCTGTCCAGGTTCTACCCCCCCACACCCCACTCCCTCCCTCCCCTCACCCAACATCAGCTGGGATTGGCTCCAGCCCCCCGCAGTCATCTAAAGGATAAACAGATATAGCTAATGGATGGACATTTTAATGGGACTAAGATAGTCTGTACTGGGTTAGATTTAACTGAAAATTGAAATTTTGCGACTAATGGTATTATCAAAAAAGGATCTGTGGCCGACAGCAGTGCACACGTTGGCATTTGTTGTGCCACTTTGTCTTTAATTGGTAATACATTACAGAGAGACAGGTAACACAGGGAGAGAGAAGGGCACATAACATGCAGCAAAGATTCTCTAGGCAACACGTCGGTTTCTTCATATGTGTCTTAACCACTCAACCACCGGGACACCTTGGCATTTTTATAACACATTTGCTGATGAATTGCTCCTTTTGTTGACAAGCAGATTTTTTGTTTTAAAATGATATTTAGTCTATTTTCAGTTTTTCTGCCTGTATAAGTAAAGTAGAATTATGTTTTACTAATGTTTTATTTTACTGTGTGTTTTCTAATTATAAATCTTTGTTTTTGAGTAGAAGATGCACAGACTGTTGGATGAGCAGTCTCTGCTCTGCTCTCAACTCAGAGTCTTTCTACCTGGAATGAGTCCCGCCCCCAACAGGACAGTAGCCACTCAGTGCTGTCTGCTGCCCTGGATCCCTCCGGCTGACGTGCAGAGTGGCCACGTCTCCTCCTGGAGTACCTGGAATGTGGACTCCCCTATACAGTCACCTCCTGGATCAGAGAGCATCTGTGAGGGCCTGGGCTGTTCTCCCACTAAGGCAGACAAGCTGGACATAGTGGGCTTCCTCCAGAGAGTAAGAACATCACATTATGATCTGTAGGGAAACAAATAGAGAGTGCGGAATCATCTACGGCTGCCTGCTACAGTGGATGCAATATTGATACAGTACTCTTCAGGGCTTATGTAGGTCAATGCCAGAGACAACAGGAGACAGCAACTGATGCAGGCGGCCTCTGATATGACCAAAAATAAAGTGTCTGTGTCAGGGCTGCTGTATGTTTGATAATGCACACAACGCAATAATAAATGCTGCATTTACAATTCACTATAAGGTACAGTATAATATGTTGATATTATTTGGCTGTTTGCCTCTTTGTTTACTAACATCATCAAGCAGTTTGCAGCAGAACTCTCACAGACAAGATAATAAAACACCACATTTCATTTAGTTTGTGATAGTGTTCTGTGTAGTGTATAAAAAGAAAAAAATTTTAAGTGGTCAATTGTCTTCTCGCTCAGACTGCCCAGTGTGCATTGTATGAGGCTGTAGGTGGTCAAACCTGAAGCTAGCTCAGCAGATAGCAGGTTTGATAACCTGGCTGTTAGCATGTCCACCCACTGAAATCAAGATGTTCCACCTGTCTACCAAATATGGAAAGCGATCATTGCATGTGACAGTGCGATACACAATAACCACAACAGTTACTTTTCATGCAGTGAGGGAAGAGTCAGGGCAAACAATGAACGTCCTTTATTTAGCTGCCAGTTTCGGCTATGTTATACACTTTTGCCTGTCTGTTACTGAGATCATATAAACAGAGATAATGATACTGTATACTACGCTGAGGGTCATATACAAGCATAGAAGATGTAAAACTTCTGTTAACATTTAGTATTATTTCTGTCAACTGTCCCCATTTCGCCATAAGAGGGCAAAAGTAATGTCCATTAACATATGCAGGTCAACTGCAAAATGGAGAGACCATGCTTCAGTGGTGAGTGCATGTATGCAGAATATCATGCTAGATGGCAGCTAAATAAATAAATAAATAATTGTTATCACTCAACATACTATTTTACATGAGATGAAATTTATCTGAAGTCATACTGCTTTCTAAATACCAAATGTTGTGTGTCCTGTTTTCCAGTTGAAAGAGTCTTTACGTCATTCTGTGAACACAGACTCATTGGAATAAGAGGTGAGAAAGCAACAACTCTACTTATCAGCCTGTGGCCTTTTGACTTTAATCATTTAATCATTGTTGAACAGTTGATTCAAAGGTCATTTATTTTTCTCCATAGAGAAAGCTCATAGGCATGCACAGACACATGCATGGTTTTATATATTATACATAGTATATAAATATATAGTCCACACATGTATCTGACACAAGGAGGGACTATAATACTATACAAACTCTGTCTAGGTTCACAGCTAAAACTCTGTTTATGCACAAAGACAGAGAGATGCATATACAAATGTGACTTTTTGGAGTACAAATTTTAAAGCCATGTATACAGTCCTGTGTTACAAATCTCAATCATTGTGAAACTGGGCACATGTGCATGAGCCTCATTTCCACTTCCACAGTTAACCATAAATAGATGTAGACCCATCCTTAATCACCGGCTTGCATATCAATACTTGTGTGCCTGCTCCATGTAAATATAAAGAATGACACTATACTTTACAAATAGCTGTATAGACAAGGAAAAAAAACACAGAATAACCTAAACAGATAATGTTTGCGAGGTGCGCACATTCTTACCACACCTGCTGTTTTTATTAATACCAGTTTGTGTGTGGGAAGTGGCATATGCATCAACCCTAAGAACAGTGTTTCAATAATTTTCTTTTTAGGGTGTATTTTGTTGTTTATTGTATCACAATCATGTTTATTGTAGGTATATGGTAAGTTTTGACATACAGGAAATTTGCCTTTGTATTTTGATGTTTTTAAAATGATAAAAGCTGTACAGTTTTTAAAACTAAGAGGATGGAATGTGTAAAATATTGAACAAGGAATGTGAAAAAGTTCACCGCATAAATAACATGCAGTCTACAAAGATAAAAATTCTAAAATACAAATGGAACGCATTGAGTCAGATGTGGAGAACTTATGTTAATGTAACGTGTAGTGTCTGTGGGGTGGGATAAGAGTCAATGTTAGTGGGGAACACTGTAATGTCAGAACTACAAAGCAGATTGATAAAAGAATATTGAACTATTGCACTGATTAACCACCACTAAACACTCTATCAGTGCTGGACAGAAGGAGCCAGGGCTTCCCGTACAAGGACATAATCATCACAGATGAGGCAGTAGTCAAATGGTAACATAAACCAGAAGTCCAGAAAGGTCAATGAAAGGCATATTCTGAGAAAAGCAGTAAAATGCTGTCTGCCACACAGTCTGTTTTGATACTACCACTAGTTGATGAAAGAGTTGGATGTTTGTTTGTTTTTTACTTCTATACATAGTGGCTTTAAGTAACGGCATGTTCTAATTTGTAGTTGTAAAACTCAGTATTTGAGCTGTGGCCTCCATATCTCAGTGTTCATTTCCCCAAAGGGTTTTCATTTATTCAGGGGGCTAGGTCTGTGGTTTACATTAAGACATGTGGATCTGTAAAGTTGTCACAAACATTGAGATCAGCAGATAAGAGGTGCCAGTATTTCAGTACGGTACAAGTCTATGGAGTGTAGCTAAGGGGTAAATAGTGGTACACGTAGTGCCACAGTATAGTACAGTACTCATTTGTTCATTCTCACATATTTTAGTTATGATATGTAACTCAAAATGTAAATTCTCTCTCAGCTCCACTAATGTTGGTTAAGCCCAGAACAAAGTGGAGCCATCCACGTACATAACGACATCTGCATTTTTAGCAACACATGTAAATCATTTGTAGAAATAGAAATAAGTGGACCCAAGCATCTCCCCTGTGGAACATCGCAAGCTATTTTTTCAGAAAACTGCCCTTGAAAAATATTTGCTAGAGAGATAAAAAGTGAAGAAACGTAACATTCAACCCTCCTGTTATCTTGCTGGCCAATTTGACCCACTGAAAAACTGGTTACCCTCTCTTTTCCTCCCTGACATCCATTGACTTTTCCCCATTTAGGATTATGACCTTAGGTGTAAGATGCAGACACATTGATGTGTTGAGTAATCTTTGTATCAGATTTGTATGAAATGATGATGTTTGCAGGTCAGCTTGACCTGCATTCTTTCATGTACACAAATAGTTGCACAGACACAAAATAAAAATGTGTCTTGTGGTTATGACTGATTTTATTGTGTTGACTAGTTCTGATTGGTCTGTCAGGGTAAAAACAAGCTATCCCACACTTTACAATGCTGCAACAGATTTTGCCAAAGGCAGACGCTAAAAATGAGCTCCAAAAGACTGAAGGCTGAAACGTGCTTCAGCACATAGGTAAACCTGAAAGGAGGGACATCCTTAGACGTTACTTGTTTTTTTCAACATAATAGGAGGGGCTTAAGAGGGAAATAAGAAAACTATGATCAATAGAATCATATGCTGCAACTAGTTCCCAACTAGTTTCCTGTTATCCATATAGGTTATGTGTATTTTATCTAATATCATGCATGCAAGAACATAAATTCAGTTGGGAGGCTGCCCTGGATATGTGCATGCGTGTGACATTCGTGACCATGTAGGTGCACACGCGTATTGATGTTTAGAATAAACAACTGACAGACACTAGTATCACATTTTCTATAGTTAAATCTGAAACTCATAATATCACAGTAGGATAAACAATATGTTCCATATGATCGAGGATATTTAAACCTGCAGCTCAGCTGCTGCTGACTCACTCAACACTGCAAAACATACAGGCGTAACACGTATAGGCTGATTAACACTTACTGTGTGGTGTTATATTCAACATTAATGATGCGTCATGTTTCAGATAATGCAGATGTCCATCCTGTCTGTGCACAAGAGGACTCAGAGATTCAACAAAATAAGAAAATATTTACAGGCAAAAGCTGCCAGGCAGTGATAAACCAGTGCAAATTCTAAATGCACCTGTGGATGTACAAATAACATGCAGCCTCACTCTCTACTGGATGCTGTGTCCATTCTTTCTATGTCGTCTATTTTTTGTTTGTTTTGGACGATTTAAAGAGAAGAAATATGCTGTTTCATTTTATTTTCTATGCCATTAATTTGCAATGGCCAGTTATGTTTAGCAGCTCCTCTAAAAGTTTGGCTGAGGTGAAGGCAGGCAGTCATGTCAGGATACTTAGGTGGGAAATTATATATACACTACTCACAAAAAGTTAGGGATATTCGGCTTT
>NTHP01000558.1:30642-45538 GCA_003416845.1 Oplegnathus fasciatus | reverse complement strand
GGATGAAATTTCAGAATGCACCTAAAATGCACTATAACCTTTACAGGTGAACTTAAATTGACCTTCTCTAAACTTTTGAATGCACATGTCCAACTGTTCAGTGTTTCAGTACTTATTGCATAACATGCTGTTCTCTAACAAGGTGATTAACCACAAAAATCACAACAAGTGTCTGATCCATGAATCGACCACTAAATGTTCTGGTTCAATGACAATTTGTATTTAAACAGTCCTCTTCATCAGGCTGTTCACATTTTGACATCATGAGACCAAGACGACACCTAACAATCGATCAACAGTACCTGGCCATTGTGAGGCTTCAAATGGGATGTTCTCAGAGGGAAGTTGCCACTGAGCTTGTGCCTCTGCATGAGCAACACAGGCCTGATTTCATCTTCATGGACGACCATGCCCCAGCTCATCGAGGTCACATCATCAGGGAACGGCTGCTGGAGGCTGGGGTACTCAAGGCTCAAATGGAGTGGCCTGCACTTTCTCCAGACCTGAATCCCATAGAAAACCTATGGGATCAGCTGAGTCATCGTGTAGAGGGTCGTAACCCCGCACCCCAGAACCTCAATGACCTGAGATCAGCCCTTCAAGAAGAGTGGAATGCCATGCCCCAGCAGACAATAAGTCGACTTGTGAACAGTATGAGACGTTGTTATCAAGCTGTAATTGATGCTCAAGGACACATGACAAGTTATTGAGACATTGACATTTTTTGTTGTGGTATACCCACCACTGTTGTTAGCTTTTGTTTCAATAAATTGTTTGAGAAGAAGAAATTACTATTGCATGCTTCTACTTAAATCCCCTACTTTCATGATATAATATCACTGTAGCATGAACTTTTTACATTTTCCATAAATTTCACCCGAAAGTCGAATATCCCTAACTTTTTGTGAGTAGTGTATGTGCTTATCTTTCAAATTTACCACAGTTTTCATCCTTGAAAATACAGAATAATGAATCCACAAGCATGTGAACCGAAATGGTTCAAATTATTTATTAGCAGAGATTTTTAAAAAGCTAAAATTACATTTTCACTGTGTTTCACTCTGGTGGGGGGGCTACACATCCAACAGCAACCCCCTTCCCACGCTCATGACTAATAGGACTACAACTGGAGCCAGTAAAAGATGGTTTTCCATCTTTGGGTAAATGTATGATCTTTGACTCCTTCCAAAGCTCAGGATAGGTCCCACTGAGTAAGCATCTGATAAAAATATGACATATTGGTACAATAAAGGCTTCTGTCTAAAAAGCACACTGATTTATGAGCAGCTACCTTGGCTAGTTGGCTTACCAACTAGAATGGGCTTACAATATGGGAAGTGAGTCTGTAGTCATATTATTTCAATGTCAGTACTCCGCTAAATTTGTCTCTTCTATACAACCTATATCCTTTGACAGCTATTTTTTGATTGTTTGAAAAAAGTTTTAATTTACTCAGAATTCAAGGTAAATGAATCCAACTTAAGATAGTCGAGAACTAAACCACTTTAAGCAACAGATGAATTTAGATGTCTTAGTTTGAATTAAGTCAAAGTCTGTGTTTGTGAAACCAGCCCCAACGGACTAATTAGCATGAATTCTGTAATAACTCAAATAAAACATGGTTGTTGTCTGCCTAATCTGTCCATCAGAGATCATGAGAGAAAAGAACCATCACTTGTAGCCACAGGTTATGTCTTTTACAAGATGAACAGAGAAGGTTGAGTTGAAATTATTATGCAACCTAATTAACATTGGATAAGGATTCAGATTTGATAAAGTGCTATGGAACCCCAACCTCAGTTCACACCATCGGGCAACTCAAGATGGCAATTGTCAGCGTTCATAATAATGATTGCAATGTATACTATCAATGAATCTACAATGTTAGGTTATTTGCTTTTGTGTTTTGCATTATTGTGCATTTTGGATTTGTGCTTCTTTCACAACTTTTATACCATCCACAGGGGTCATGGGTGCTACATGAGACTGCATCTGACTGATGAGAACCTGAAGTCTTCCACTCACTGAAGGATATTGTTGTTAGCTTTTACTGGGTATTCATCACATTTTGTGATAAATATTTCACATTTGACTCTGCAACAGTAAAACACTACAAGCTGCATGAGATTCAAACTTCTGAATGACTTTTGAATGATTTTTTGTAATAGAAAATGAGTAAAATCATAGGACCAAAAACAAGGCCTAAAACAACAGCAATTGCAAAGGCATAGAATAGTTTGTTTATTAAAGGTTAAAATTCTTATTTACAAGGTAAAATATGTCAATATGAATAATATTGTAAAAAGTGTGAGCTATTTAATAAAGATGTTATTGCACACTATGCCTCTGCTCAGTGAATGCACAATGCTTCAAATGAATAATAATTTAAAAATAAATGTTTGTATGTTCATGTTCTCTAGGAGTCTTTGTTTTATTGTCTAAAAACACACCGAGGCTGTCTTGCTGCAGAGGAGCTCCAGCGAAGCACAGCACACACTTCAGTGTAGGATGTACCAATTATCAGAGTACAATCCCTCATCAAGACTTCAAAAGGCTTTGGTTTGATTGGAGCATCACAAGTGTTTTATTTGTAGGAAACAGAGCTTATATAACTCAACTGCTATAGAAAGATCATGACCACAACAGTCTGTTCACTTCCATACACAATGTCACTATTACAAAGTTACATGCTTTTCTTGGGACATCAAAATGTGTCAAATTAAATTGTGACTACACAAAATGAGACAATAATGGATTTAATGGATAATGTCTTTTACCTGGATTCACTTTATCATTATTCTTGCATGCAAAGGTTTTTTTTACATTTGGAGCACCATGTGGGTTCACAAGAAACGTTTCTTCAAAAGCAGAGTGTGCTGACGTAGCTGACACATTATACTGAAGTATTTAGTGGAAACGCAGCTAAAGTGTCGGTGTTTGACGACCTGGGTTAGTGGTTCTACCCAAGACGCTCTGTTTGTTTCCAGTTTACAGAGCCAGGGCTGTGTATGAACACCGGACATTTTTTTTGGCGCACACACAGAACGGAAAGCTAGTGGACTGTGAGGAGATATTCACTGAATTTGACAAAAACTGTTTTGGATTAGAATCGTAGACTACACCTTTAGCAACTGATTTTATTGGTGTCCACTTTGTCCAGAATTTCAAAGCCTGGGGCTTCACTCTGAGTGTGGATTTAACAGTTGAGGAGAAGGAACCTTCGGCTTCCCTGTGTAGCCGGTCTGGCCTGACACTCCATTTTGCCTTGAACTCTGCGTTGTGTTTTGCGGATGTAGAATGAGGTGAGGACTACTGCTGCCTTGCCAGTGGTGGATTTATTCTCTCAAGGAATGTAAAACAAGGAGTGTAAAACACAGTAATATCAGTACAGCAACTTCACATGACCAGGTTTCTACATGCACATCTCTCCTCAGCAGGGTCTGCAGCCGACTGACCATATGATTCGTGTGCCACTACATTTAGGCTACCACATTTAGCCTTCCATTAAATCGATGAAACAAAATAGCATTCATGCTGATTGTATAGTTACAATTACAATGCACCTTTAAAAGCTATTTTCCCACCCACGAGAGGCAATTTTTGTATTTTAATAATTAATATTAAATTTAAAATGTGAACATGAACAGAAATATACACTATGTGTATGGAAAAAAAGATTGAAATTATTGATACAAAACCAGTTTACACAACAAAATAACAAAGAGGGAGCTCACATACCTGTGTTAAACACACTAATATCAGTATAGCAACTTCACATGACCAGGTTTCTACATGCACACCTTTAAAGGAGAAAGGGAGAGAACAACGGGCCGCATGAGAAACCATCTCCATTAGCCTAACTTAACTTGAGTTCGGTAAACTAGCATGTTACAAAAAAAGTGCTGTAAATACATACAAACATTGAAATTAACTTTATGACAGCAAAGAAGAGCATTTGTGGCCTGTACAAAACAAAATTTGCGCCTCTGTTTACTGTTTTTACCACGTTTTGACAGACTATTAAGGGAGCACTCCTGTAGTCTTACCTTTCTGCAGTAGGGCCTGCAGCTGACTGAAGAGAATAGGGCGAAGTGACATGGCAAAAGTGTCGAAGGTCACACAACAAAAGTATAAGTAACAAAATAAAAGCTCCCCAAAAGAAATATACACATAAACAAGTATATACAAGGAAAATAATAACAAAATGTGAACAGAAATGGATTATTGGTGAAATATAAACCTATTACATGAATCGGTTACACCTGCGCCTTAGACCCAAGGCCAACAGAGGACCTCTGTTCGATCAGCATAAGCTGTCCAAAATTGTCAGCTTCCAATTTTTATTAGCATTTAGGAATTCATGTAAAACAGACAATTGTGTTATGTTTTGAGGGTTAAAATAGATGTAGCCTATTATTGAGTATCATCTGCGTAGCTGTGATACCATATACCTTTAAAACTTCTTATTAACTCAAAAGGTAGTCATGTACAAAGCAAATGGAAACACGAGTTTGTTGTAGCCTATATTCTAAAGGAAGCAGTACGTTGAGTGTTAAGTAACCACTGATCTCTCCCTCAGTCAACATTTGAATTCTAGATTTACTAAGTAGAATGTGAGGGAGCACTCAGATGGTCAGTCTCTCAAGAGGAGCAAAGTAGACACCTATTGATATTCAGCAGCTCCTCCAGTAGCTTTCCAGCATGTGGAGGTGGCGATGGTGGTGAGAGGGTCTCCGTGGCACATAATGGATGCAGAGGAGAGAGGATGCTCCTCCTCCAAGCTTCATAACCCAGAGTCACACTGCTCCAGTCTGTCTGTGTGACACTGCTGAGACTGAGGTAAGAACACACTTTGATTCTTCATTCATCATGGACGCTTGGTTATTGTCTCCATTTTGTTTTTATTTCTCTTTTAGCTGAAGTTTTCTATGCTTTTGTTTTCTTTTTCTTTCCTTCTCTCATATTCATTTGCAGCCAAATTCTTCACTACTTTAGTTTCTTTTAGTTCTTCTGGTTTCCTTCAGTTTCTCTTTCATGTGCCATATTGGCTGTCATCCTTGTCTATTTGGAGAATCAAATAAGATTGCTGCTAAACTCTTGCTCACTGCTTACTTGACAAAATATTAAAACATACGTGTGCTATTATATATGGACAAGTTAAAAATGTAAAGGTATAAAAGGCTATGATGAAGGTCTTATAGACAAAGAACTGTTGGCGATTTGACCAGAGCTAGTGTTGATGCAGTTTGTCACACACACACGCAGCCCTGAAGTGCTTTATCCTTTGTTAGTGTCATAAGGTCCTCTAATGAATAATGGATTGTGAACGTACGTGTGTGTGTGTGTGTGTGTGTGTTATGTGATCTGTGTAGAAAGCCCAGAGGGCCTCAGAGATGACGACTGGCTATATGAGGTCGACCCTGGAGCCTGAACATCGTCAGATGACACAGGACAGCAAACACTGTAAGCACAGAGCTCAACAACAACAACAATAATGATAATAATACAATGTTTTAATTCAAACACAGCTTACATTGTGCTTCAGATAAAGAAACACACTAAATTGCACAAAGTAAAGATAATCCAGAAATCTAAATGAATGAAAATAATTATTAAGATCAGTTTACAGTACAGATCCTATGAGCAAAGCTCAAAAAGAGATGCTCGATTGTTCTTCACCAGTGACTGTATCAATCACTACATGTGTAAGTCAAAAAGTGCTGGTGTTGCAAATTGTACTTTGTAATTGCAATTGTAATTTGACTTTTGAATTTTTTTTAATCAAGATCTTTTTATTGAGGTTTTGCAGGGCATAACAGAAGTGCAGTTATTAGAGTGAAATGGGAGACAAGTTGAGTATATAACAACAGCAGCTGGTACCAATGCCAACATATAAACAAAATGCCAACCACTGTTTGTGAGTGGGCGGGGCAGCATCCCTCCACCTGAGCGGGACTGCTCGCCGAACCAGAAGGGAAAGAAAGGACAAAGTTACGCAATTAACTGCGGAAAAACAACAAACTTTCCCCTCCAGTGACACCAAACAGAGCAACCAGAGGATTTGGTTCCAATTTGACATTTAACACCTGAGATAGAGTGTGAAAGATCTCAATCCAATACTTTCTGAGGCTAGGCCATGACCAGTACATATGAATAAGGGAGGCTTTAGCACTTGCATTCATCACAGTAGGGACTAACCTCAGGGTGCATGCAAGATAATTTGGCTTTTGATATATGAGCCCTTGAATATAATTGTAGGGAGGACGTTCTCTAGTCTACGAGCTAGTACCTTAACTAAGATTTTAGCATCCATGTTTAAGAGGGAGATAGGCCTGTAGGAGGCACATTCGGTTGGGTCTTTATCTTTTTTGGCAATAAGACTGATGGAACCCTCAGCAAATGATGGAGGAAGGGAACCTTGTCTGCAGGATTCAGATAGGACTGAACACAACTGTGGGGACAGTAGCAAAGAGAACTTCTTAAAAAATGTATCTGAGAACCATCGGGACCTAGACACTTGCCTGACTGCATTTAGGAAATAGCTGAAACTATTTCTGCCTGAGATATGGGCTCTTCCAATCTCTTCCTGAAATCTAATGAAAGTTTGGGTATATTGAGACTGCTTAAGAAGTCAAGAATTACATTATAATCAGTTTGAGACTCTGAGGTGTAAAGCTGAAAATAAAAGGAAACAAAAATGCTTCATTAATTTGCGAGTGATCTGAAGTTATATGGCCATTTGGCATTTGGATCTTTGAAATATTTTGTTTCGTTTTAGAGCCTTTGAGTTGGTTTGTCTCCATATATATAAAACATGGCCTTAATTTTTAAAAGCCAGTGTTCAATTGAGTGATTTCTAAGCAGGTCGAATTTGGTTTTGAGTTCCAATCGTTTTTTATAGTGTTCGAACATATTGTTTGTCAGTCTCTCTGATTTGATGGGCCAGATCTGATCGCTCTTTATAGGATTTTCGTTTCCTTTGTGTGGTGTATGCTAGTGATGCGCGGATTGCAGTTATATCCACGGTGCTCGTGGATAATCTGCGGATCAGGCGGACTGGGTCATAAAAATTACTATTCTGATTAATAGTGGATGGGGGAAATAATACATAATTAATGAGGAAAATATGAACTACTTTTTTGAGTTTATTAAATAGCCTACATGCAGCGATCCCACTGCAGCAGAAATGATACGAGCATGTCCCCATTAAGAGGGGGGTTATACAGTCCCAAATAGGCTACCTATAGCCACTATGTAGCAGATTTGGGACCGTGTAACCCCAGTCAGAAATTGTCTCTGATTGGTCAGCAAGTCAGAAACACAGCCTCTGATTGGTCGACAAACTCAACCAAAGGCATCATGGGATTGCTAACAACAACAGCTAACAACAACGATTTTTCAACACGTAAAAATCGATAAATAAGAAGAAGAAGAAGACATTCAGTGTTGGATTTGTCATTATGGATTTATTTTATAAAGTCTCCAAAAAGACGCAGTTCAAGGCTGGATTACAAAGCTTCTGAAATGGATATGATCGCACCAGAGTGCTAATTGGAATGGCACAATGGTAAGGGTATGCTCTCCGGTCTCTGGCTGCAGCGTTCTGGAGATATTTAGGATGTCGTACATGACATCGTTGACCCAGCAGTGTGTAGTTAACATGGCTAACAAACACTACACTACCTCGTACTACCACTGTTATTCCTGTTTTACAGCTTATAGTCACACACTCCATTGAAGTAGCGTAGAAACAGCTGTTGCGGCATGTCGCGTGCAGTGCACGCACCACATTGCTGTCCTTGGTTCTGAAACAACAGCTAAGCGATAGTCACGTATCTCGGTTAAGACCCCTCATCGTGCCAGGCCCAATTTGATAGTTGCTTAAAGATCCCCTCTACTGCCAACTTCATATCTATTGCTTAGCCTATATGTTAGAAAAAGCCTGATATTGCGGTGCGTATGTTGGGGAAAAATGGGGCCGGTCCAGACGAAAAGTGCCAGGGCCAAATTTTGTTCCCAGTCCGACCCTGAGCTTGTGCTGCTCAACATAATTTATGATGCGGGTGCGGATGGGTGCAGGTCTCCAAATCAGAGAAATAATTAATTTGGGTGGGTGACGGGTGGATGATTTATGCGTACATATGGATTCGTTAGAGCCAATCCGTGCATCACTAGTGTATGCTATGATCTGCCCCCGAAGGTAAGCTTTAAATGCATCCCATACAGTTAGGCCAGAAGTTTCAGGGGCTATATTAGTAGTGAGAAAAAAGACTATCTCTTTCTCCATAAATTCCACAAAATTATTGTCTGACAGTAGAGATGAATTAAATCACCAGTGCCTGCTCTTCTGTGGGAAGCCAGGGAAGGACACGATCAAAACAACAAGGCATGGTCAGAAATGATGATACTCTGATAGTCACAGGAATGAACCATCGGGACAAGCTGGTTGTTGAACAAAGAATAATTCATTCTGGAGTATGTGTGATGGATGTGCGAGAAGAATGAGTATTCCCTGCTGTTTGGATGTAGAAAGCGCCACACATCACAGACACCGCAGTCAGACAGAAAGGCTCGAATGGAAGAGGCTGATTTACTTATTGTACTGGGGTTAGTAGAGGATCGGTCTGGCCAACAATTGAAATCACCCCCAAGTATCGGAAAGTATGTGTTGAGGTCTGGCAGCACTGAAAGCAACAGTTAAAAAAAACCTACATCATCTAAGTTAGGGGCATTCATGTTTGTCCGTCTCTCTGTTCCTTCCTCCCGCCACATTTTCATTTCTTCAGATCCCTTAGTTACCATTCTTCACCAGTACACCAGATGTCCTCACTTTTCTCCTTCCTTTCCAGCTCCTGCCACTCCCATCTGTCCTGCTATCACTCTCTCACCTGTTTCCACTTCCCCCCATCAGTCCTGCAGTACTTAACCGGCCCATTCCCATTCATTTCTTGCTAGTTCATCATAGTTACTTTGGACTTCTGCCTGCCAGTTCCTGCCTGCCTGCCTGCCTGCCTGTCTACCTGCCTGTAAGCCACCATTAAGATAACTGCCCTCTGTCTCCGCCCTGCCCCCAGGCCGACCACCTGAGGTCTCCTGCTCCACCTCTGCCCAGCCCCCAGGCAGTTCGCCACCCCTGTGCTTCAGTTCCCAGGCCACTTGCCCCGGAAACAACATTTTAGCTTAAACAATCAATCCTATGATAGGACTTTGGAAACTGGATATGAACTCTGGAATGTGACTTACAGGTGGCGAAAAGTTTAAAAAAAAAATTCACCTAAATCATAGACACAGGAACCAGACAGTCATATGGAATAGTGAACAACCTGTCTTTTAAAATGATAGTTTCAGCTTAAAAGGTGGACTAGTTGTTATACTGGTACTGTAAGGGCTTACAGTGCGGATTTAAATTGAAACGTAGAGAGAGGACCAAGCCATCACACGTGATAATATCTCCAAAAAAGATCCAGTATAAAACCAATTATATATGAAAAGTGTCCAAATAAAGTAATTTTAGCTTGTAAATATTTGCAATAGTTTGTAGATATAGCCTAACAAGAGAGCAGAACAAGCAGGCCGGATGAATGAACATGTTTACCTGTGTAAACAAACTACAGATATCAGCTAACATATATGGCACATAGTGCAAAAAGGTAGGGCTATAGACAGTGGTACCTCTCATCTAATGGGTCCAAAGTCACTAAACGGTCCCTTTATGGAGGTTTCGGTGACCTGGGGAGTCTGCTGATGTACTTGTGTGCCAACTGAGCTGATCCACTTTCTAGCTCCATTGGACAGTGTAAGTCGGAGCTGGGCTGGGTAGAGCAGAGCAGGCTTTAGTCCCAGTTTATAAAGTTCTGCCATGACATCCGCCTGCTGGCTAACAACTTCAGGGCTGTAGTCCTCCAAAACACAAATTGGCTGGCCACGAAATTCGAGTTTCCCTCTCCACTGTGACTCTCTGATGAGGAGATCCTTCGTCTGGTATCGACGCAAGTGAAGAATGACTGGCTGCAGTCGCTGTCCAGGGGCCGGTTTAGCAGTTAGGGAGCGGTGAGCCCTGTCAATTTCTGGGGGGGATGGCAGTGTCTCATTCCCAAATACCTTGCGCAGCAAACCTGAGAAGAATTCAGTAGAATGGCTGCTTTCGGTGGATTCCAGTAGGCCCAGGATATGTATGTTTTGACGCTTGCTTTGGCTCTGCAGGTCGGTAAGTTTAGCCCTTAGCGTTGTCTTCGCGCAGAACAAACGTTCTCAAGATCCACGACTCGCCGACTGAGGTCCTCCACTGCGAGTTCCAGGGATGAGACACGTTGGCCATGGTCCTCCACTGTGAGCTGCATTTGATCTAGTTTTGAGTCAAGCAGGCTAAATGATGTTTTTAACTCGGTGGCTAGCACGTCATGGTATTGCTCAAGCAGGGTGGTGATAGCCTCCAGTGTTGAGCTAGCATCTTCTTTTCTGCTCAACTTGAGGCTTTTCAAAGTCATTGCAAGTAAAACAAGCGAAAATTAGAGAAAAAAGAAAAGGAAAAACGAAGCCTTCATTTTTGCATGGAAGTTAGAGGGCTGAATGGTATAAAAAGTGAAAAGTTAAACGGAGCACTCATGCAGTGCAAATACTCCATCTGCCTTTCGACCCAGTCCCCAGTTTTGAAATTTTTATATTTTTTAATTGTTTCATATTTTTCAACAGTCCTTACTGAGATCTGCCAGTAGGGGCTGCAGTTTTCATTACATCCCACATTACTGCTGTTCTTACAAGCTAAATAGTTGTGTAGAGACATAATCTCAAAGATTTTCGTTTAAATAAATGTCTGTTAAGTCACTATCTATCGCTGAATGATGCAACACAATGGTGATTGAGCCTATGGCCCACTAATGAAAGCCCTTGCATTTGCATTTGCATTACGACCCAGGTGTCGGGAGCAACTTTCCCGGAAAAATCACAAGCAGCGCACAGTTAGGCTTTTAACAAGGCTTTTAATGAAACTGACTCGGTCTTCAACTCAGCTGTGTGTGACGCGGTGTACTGTTTTTTCCGGTTTCTGCTAGCCTTGTGAATAAACGGTTACTATGGCCGGACAAACAAAGAAAAGGTTGATGACTACAGACAAGGAAACTGAAACTGAAACTGAAATGAGGTCCAAATCACACCTGCAATTACCGATTATTGCCATAGGTGCCATGAAAGACAACCAAATGAAAAGAGATTACAAGTTTAAAATTGGGAGTTTATCATAAGTGTAACATCAGGGTGGCATTAGAGTAAAAAGGCTGTGTCCAGGCTCTGCTTTATCTATAGAGTAACTGGCACAGGAACCACTGCTTCATATGTAGAATTTTTAAAACCTTGCCAAATATAAAAAGAACTATATGTATGGCTAGACGCAGAAGAGGAAGTGGGGCCATTTGGAAGAGTTCATTTGCAAAAACAGATAAAAGCCATTCTTTCTGTTCTTTTCAAAATCTTTTTATTAAGATTTTCAGCAAAAGTTCCCAGAGTTGGGCAGGCATATTCCACATTGCTATAAAATATACACCAATGTAGTATTGTATAAAAATAAAACAATGACTAATGACAGTAATAAAGTGAGGCGTCCCTCCTCCACCCCCCTTACTTATCTAGGATAGGTACAAGGCACAATATCTAGAAATAAAGGAATAAAACTAAAGATGTAGCTATTTCCATGAAGTCATGTGTTATCACGTATCATCTCCAATTTAAGGCAGGACATTATGTCTCGAAGCCACTGACTAAGTGTGGGTGGGGCAGCATCCTTCCTTTTGAGCAAGACTGCACATTTGGCCAAGAGTAAGGCAAAGGCAACCATGTGGCACTCTGCAGATGTCAGATGAAGATAGTCTCCATCAGTAATGCCAAACAGAGCTACCAGAGGGTCCGGGGCTAGATTCAGCTTTAAGATGTTGGAAAGGGTATGAAAGACGTCTCTCCAGAATTTTGTAAGTGAAGCATAGGGTACATGTGGATAAGGGTGGTATCACTGATTTTGCATTTGTCGCAAGTGGGGGTGATATCAGGGTAGATGCTGGACAATTTAACCTCGGACATGTGGGCTTGAGGATTTGTGTAATGATGTGAGGATGGAATCCCATTGGTCAACAGATACTGTATGCCCAAAATCATGTTCCCAAGCTGTTTTAATCCTGTCCAGACAATTAATCCTGTGGACATGTCAGCATGGAATTTCTTCTGTACAATGTTGACAATGCACCTTTAGGTAGTGGGTCAAACAAAAGAAATGTGTCAACAGGGTTAGTGTCAGGTTCTTCAGGAAAGCGCAGTAGGATACAGCGCACATAGTGCCTGACCTGTAAATATAAATATCGAAAGAAATGTGTTTTGGGTAGGTTGTTTTTCTCTGACAGTCGGTAGAAAGAGATAAAACAGTTCTTTGAACATGTCTTTGAACTATCTGATGCCTTTCCTGTGCCAGTCCTGAAGAGTTGAGTCGTGTCGAGATGGGATGAAAAGACGGCTGGAAGCAACAGGACTCAGAGAGGTCTCTGTAGCCAAAGGTCCTCCTGAACTCAGCCCACACTTTCACGGTATGGCACACATCTCCAGAGATGTCCATTCTGGACTGTTGGGCTGAAGGTAGAAGTAGTTCCAAAAGGCAAGACAATGAATGTTAGCAACCCAGTAATAATGGCGGATATCATGGAGCCCCATGCCCCTGTCTCTTTTGGGTCTCTGAAGTAGGATCATGCTTACTCGTGACTTCTTATTTTGCCATATACACTACTCACAAAAAGTTAGGAATATTCGACTTTCGGGTGAAATTTATGGAAAATGTCATGCTACAGTGATATTATATCATGAAAATAGGGCATTTAAGTAGAAGCATGCAATGGTATTTTCTTCATCTCAAACAATTTATTGAAACAAGAGCTAACAACAGTGGTGGGTATACCACAACAAAAAATGTCAGTGTCTCAATAACTTGTCATGTGTCCTTGAGCAGCTTGAGCAGCTTGACAACGACGTCTCATGCTGTTCACAAGTCAACTTATTGTCTGCTGAGGCATGGCATTCCACTCTTCTTGAAGGGCTGCCCTCAGGTCATTGAGGTTCTGGGGTGCGGGGTTACGACCCTCTACACGACGACTCTGCTGATCCCATAGGTTTTCTATGGGATTCAGGTCTGGAGAAAGTGCAGGCCACTCCATTTGAGCCTTGAGGTACCCCAGCCTCCAGCAACCATTCCCTGATGATGTGACCTCGATGAGCTGGGGCATTGTTGTCCATGAAGATGAAATCAGGCCTGTGTTGCTCATGCAGAGGCACAATGACTGGATTAATGATGTTATTCTCCTTGACGTCTCCGACAGCGTTGGCGGCCATCATTTCTGCTCAATGTGAATCGACTTTCATCAGAGAACAGCACTGAGGCCCACTGGTTCCTCATCCAGCGCAAATGCTCCCTGGCCCATGCAAGACGATGACGCCTGTGCCTGGTGGTGTGGTCAGGTACCCTTGCAGGTCGTCTAGCATGCAGACCATGCTGATGTAAGCGGTTTNACACTCGGGTGCCTCTCACCTCCCTTAAACATGCCTGGAGTTGAGTGGCATTCACCATCCGGTTCCGCAGGGCACTGTTCACAATGAAGCGGTCATCAGCATGGGATGTGGCCAAAGGACGTCCACTTTTATGCCTTTCTGTGACTCTTCCAGTCTCTCTGTGTCTCTATTGCAACCTGCTGATGACACTCTGTGACACTCTAAGCTCAGTGGCAACTTCCCTCTGAGAACATCCCATTTGAAGCCTCACAATGGCCAGGTACTGTTGATCGATTGTTAGGTGTCGTCTTGGTCTCGTGATGTCAAAATGTGAACAGCATGATGAAGAGGACTATTTAAATACAAATTGTCATTGAACCAGAACATTTAGTGGTCGATACATGGATCAGACACTTGTTGTGCTTTTTGTGGTTAATCACCTTGTTAGAGAACAGCATGTTATGCAATAAGTACTGAAACATTGAACAGTTGGACATGTGCATTCAAAAGTTTAGAGAAGGTCAAATTAAGTTCACCTGTAAAGGTTATAGTGCATTTTAGGTGCATTCTGAAATTTCATCCGAAAGCCGAATATCCCTAACTTTTTGTGAGTAGTGTATATGAGGAGATAATCGAGTCTACTGAAACAGAGAATGATTTGGGGATGAACACTGGTAAACACTGAAATAAATTNGTAAATTTTGGGAATATTTTCATTTTTATTGAGTTTATTCGACTGGCAAGGGAAAGTGTAAGAGGGGACCACTGCAGTAGCGATGTTTTAACCTGATTTAGTAGAGTAATGAAATTTTCTTTAAAAGGATTTTGGAATTTCCGTGTGATGGCTACTCCCAAGCAAGTGAATTGAAATCATGCAATTTGAAATGGTATGTCATTGCAGTCTCGGTCAAATGCTTCTTTATTAATTGGGAACTGTTTATTTTTGTAAAAGCCATTTTTAAAATGAATAGTGGGCGGCTGTGGCTCCAGAGGTTTAGGTTAGTTTATTAGGATCCCCATTAGCTGCAGCATTGCAGTAGCTATTCTTCCTGGGGTCCACAAAAAGCTTTACATTGTGACAATGTGACTGTAACAACTTACATCATAACANTTAATATTACAAAATAAACAGGACAAAGACTGGAACACACACAATGACAAGACAAGCTCCTGACAATATAATAATAAAAAAACTACCACTGAAAAACTAATACTTCCTTTATGAAGAGTATCCCCAGTGTTGGGTAAGATTCCTTTAAATACACTGCTCAAAAAAATGAAGGGAACACTTAATCATCACAGTATAACACCAAGTCAATTAAACTTCAGGGATATCTGTCCAGTTAGGAAGCATAAGCAATTGTGAATCAATTTCACC
>NTHP01000558.1:4439-23990 GCA_003416845.1 Oplegnathus fasciatus | reverse complement strand
GTACTTTTGGTACTTTTTTGCACCCAGCATCAGAGGAAAGCATCACCATGTTGGTCAGATCAAAACTGAAGAAGTCAGGTTCTGTTTTTTTCCTGGTTTGGGCGCCTTGGTTCTAATGAAGTGAAATGGTAATGCTACAGCTTACATATATTAGAGAGAGATATTTTAGACAGTAGTGTTTCGGTCTCAGTTTGTGTTTGGCCCTTTCCTGTTTCAACATGATAATGTCCCCGTGAACATAGCAGCTCGATAAGGTCTCTGACCTCAACCCCATCCAGCACCTTTGGGATGAACTGTAACGCTAACTGTGAACCAAGTCTTGTCACCCAACATTATAGATGTCACTAATGCTCTTGTGTCTGAATGGAAGAAAATTCCTGCAGCCAGGTACAACATTTGGTGGAAAGCCTGAAACCAGAACAGTGGAGGCTGTTACAGCAGCAGATTAATAATCATGGTCTTTGAATGACATGTTAAACTATCATACATGGATGGAATGTTCAGGTAGCTACATACTTTTGGCCACAGCAACATTGTCTCAGTCATGCAAAATCTGGAGAGTAATGAAGGCTTAAACAAGACTATGTCAAAACCTAGTATATGGCTGGACTGTGTATGGTCAGTGTGCTATATTGTGGCCAAATTGTTTCAGGCATAGTCAGTGGTTGTGTCTATAATGTGAATTCCTGGACATTGAATGTTCATCTGCAATTTTCTGTAGTGGTCCCAGTAATAGTTGTTCTTAAAGTGTACTGAGGTAGCAGAATCAGAAGAATCAGAATCAGCTTTATTGGCCAGGTATGTGGACACATACAAGGAAATTGACTCCGGTTTTTCTTTGCTCTCAGTGTACATACACAGAAATAGACTTACATACATATAAAACTATACATCTTAAAACAAGGACAACAAGCTCGACATGNTGATTACTGTACCAGGTAGCTTTATACACATGAGGTAGGTGGATGTGACAGTATACACAGTATATACAGCGTGCATAGTTTTGTGTTTGAGTGATGATATTTATATGATAAAAAACAGTGTAATATTTAAACAATGAGAATATATAATAATATAATGATATATTACAGGTCCAGTGAATGTTTGTGTCACTGGGTTATTGCACAGGGATCATTCCTGACACTCTGTGACTGGTGTTAACTGTTCATCAGAGTGACAGCCTGAGGAAAGAAACTGTTCATGTGTCTTGTTGTTTTTGCATACAGAGCTCTGTAGTGCCTACCAGAGGGGAGAAGTTTGAACAGGTTACGTCCAGGGTGTGATGGATCTACAGTGATGTTTTCTGCCCGTTTCCTGACTCTGGACATGTATAAGTCCTGAATGGAGGGCAGTTCTGCACCAATGATTCTTTCTGCAGTCCTGACTGTTCGTTGTAGTCTGTTCCTGTCCTGTTTGGTGNTGGGATGAGATGAACCAGACAGTGGTCAGAGAGTCCCAAAGCTGCCCGGGGAACAGAGTGATAGGCGTCCTTTAAAGTTGTGTAGCAGTAGTCCAGAATGTTTGAATCCCTGGTGGGACACTTAATATGCTGTCTGAATTTTGGTAGTTCATGACTGAGGTTTGCTCTGTTAAAATCCCCCAAAACAGTGAGCAGAGAGTCTGGATGTTTTCACTCCACGTCTGTTATCTGGTCAACCAGGTGTTGTAACGCCTCAGCAACGCAGGCCTGAGGGTGGATGTAAACACCGACCAGAACAAATGAGGAAAACTCCCGCGGTGAATAAAATGGTTTGCAGTTTATAAATAGAGTCTCTAGGTGAGGACTGCATGACTTCTTCAACACTGTGACATCTGTACACCAACCTTCGCTTATGTAGAAACAGATTCCGCCTCCCCTCGTTTTCCCTGATAGCTCCATGCGGTCCCCACGGAGAAGTTGGAAGCCCGGTAGATGGAGTGAGCTATCCGNGATGTGCTCACCAAGCCAGGTCTCAGTAAAGCACAGGGCGGCAGATCTGTAAAAGTCCGTGTTTGCAGCAGTTTGTCCATCTTGTTGGCCAGAGAGTGACATTCGCCAGGTGTATGGATGGGAGCGCAGTCCGTAGTCCCTGCTGCCTCAGCTTAACAAGCACTCCCGCTCGTTTCCCTTGTCGGCTTCTCTGGCAGATCCCGTAGAGAGCTGCTGCTGCTCCGACTAAAAGCTCGGAAAAACTTTCCGGTTCGATGAAAACCGGAGAAAAAGTTTGACCAGCGGATAGTCCGATGTTTAAGAGTTCCTCTCTGGTGAAAGTGACTAAAGAGGGAGAGCAGAAAACTAAACAAATGAAC
Organism: Oplegnathus fasciatus; assembly: GCA_003416845.1. Classification (NCBI taxonomy): domain Eukaryota; kingdom Metazoa; phylum Chordata; class Actinopteri; order Centrarchiformes; family Oplegnathidae; genus Oplegnathus; species Oplegnathus fasciatus. Next base: position 21,701 of record NTHP01000558.1, on the reverse strand, counting down.
AAAAACACAAAAAGTTCTAGAGAGCGCAGTACCAAGGCTGCCATCCGCGGCGCCATCTTGATCAACTGTTGCAGTTGCAAGAACAAAACTTTCCACTCATATCTTATGAAGTTTGATTTGAAAGAGAACTTATTATAACTATTCTAATTATCTATTAGCTCCCATGCTCTTTCATTCGTTTCTATCTGAAGGATGTCTCTCGTTTTTCTGACTCACTCTGTGTTGATTGTTTTGTCAGAGTGGTTGTTATTTGGGGTGTTTAACTTTGCACTGTCTCTCACTCTCTGCACAGCTGATTTTTTGTTTCTCTCCTACTCTGCTCTGTGCTGGACTGTTACAATCTGTAACCATTGTCTCCACCTCTGACAGTAGCAGGTTTTACCTTGGTTGACAGTTAAATTCCCTCATGGTGAATATCAGGTATTGTGCCGTCTCTGTGCCATCTGTACCCATATAATGTACTGTGATGCGCTATTGCGCTGTGACGCATTGACAGAGTGTGGACTGGTTATTGTTTCATGTGAAGTGGGTGTGCGTTTGTCTGTGTGTGTCATGATTTGAAATATATATTCATTCTTTTGATCAGCTATTTCAATGGAGTGTGTGACTATAAGCTGTAAAACAGGAATAACAGTGGTAGTACAAGGTAGTGTAGCCTTTCTCAGCCATGTTAACTACACACTGCTGGGTCGACGATGTTGTACACGAAATCCTAAATATCTCCAGGATGCTGCATGCCAGAGACCAGAGAGCATACCATTACTGCTGTGCCGTTCCAATTAGTGCTCTGGTGCAATCGTATCCCTTTCAGAAGCTTTGTAATCCAGCCTTGAACTGTGGTGTGTTTTTGGAGACTTTGTAAAATAAATCCATAATGATTTATCCAACACTAAATTGCACTACACTATCGATTGTTCCGTGTTGAAAACAGCTATTGTTGTTGTTAAACGTCCATTAGCAATCCCATGATGCTTTGGGTTGAGTCTGTTGACCAATCAGAGGCTGTGTTCCTGACTTGCCAACCAGAGACAGCTTCTGACTGGGGTTACACGGTCATAAATAGGCTCTCTCGTCTGCAGTCCCAATCAGTCCCATTCAAAACTCCATACGGTATGGTGGTAAATGGTAAATGGACTGTACTTATATAGCACCTTTCTTTTACTAGCGGTAGTTTTAGAGGGCGATGCCTGTACTCACAATGTGCGTACCTACGTAACTAACGTTCCCGCCTATACATTTTGAAAGAGCAACGGCCAATGAGGAAACTCCAACACTCAGCCGACCAATCGTGTAACTTCATCACTCACTCGCTCACTCAGTGACAGACTTTTTTGTTTGTAGGCTGGCCCTCTGCGGTCCAGCCAAAAAGCTGCCTCACAGCTGTGTTGTGTAAATTGCAGTATATTGTAAGATGTTGTTGTTAGACATATTAAAAAATCTCGTAGCCTACAGTGTTTACAAACCTTACATATCATGCCTTAGTTCAATAAAATTGAATTCAAATGAATGAAAATAAACACTGTCTGTCTTAGTCCGTTCTTTTGACTTCAAGAGCAAAGGATAGGACAGACAGGAGCACTACTGCAGTCTACTCAACAGCTCATAAGGGACCAGAGAGCCTACGTTTTGGGCCCTATTTCAATGGCACAAGCCCCACAACAAACACACAGCAGTAGGTCTGGGCACCTGGACTGTGTGGGCATCTTCTGCTGTCACAGTGAAGCATGGCGATAATAACTCAACAAATAAATATACAGCTTCTCGATGTGAACACACAGCAGCACAGATCTGCAGCCACAGGCAGATTTTAGGTAGTTACGTTGTACAATGATGATAGAAACAAATAATGAAAAAACTGTTTGGTGACGCAGTTTACGGCCTTTTCGTTTTGAAGTTCCTGGAGTTTGCTATTTTTGAAAGAGATTTTGTCTGAAATGTATTCTCCTCCACTCAGTCATCAGAACTAGGGCTGAGTATTGAAGTGTTTGGACAGTTCTACCGATATGATACCTGAGTTTTAAACTTTTTAACTTACTGACTTTGACAAATATGAATATGCTCTCTCTCTACATTTTCACAATAAATGTTACAAGAAAACAAATGCATAATAACCTGTAGGTAATATGCTATTCTGTTTGAACCAACTGTCTGCTGTAAACCTTCATCTTCAAACCTCACCTGAGACTCTTTCAGTCTGCTGATTTGGCCACACAAATGTTTTCTGCAGTTCATAAAATGGTGCTGCAGAGCCAGAGCAATGCTCTCACATTAACATTAATAACATTAATCTTTAAACTTCGCATTGTATTTATTTTTTAATCAGCTCATCAACTTACAGCCAGACATTTCATTTTAACATCAGAGCTCACCTGCAGCTCACCTGTCTATGTGTCTCAGGCTGTTGCTATCAGGATTCTCCTAAGAAAATGATGCCTGACATTCACATACAAACTAATTGGTTGGACAAGCTGTGGCTTAATTACACCATAACATCCATAAGATAATGGCCCATACAATAATAACTTAACTCCTGATCCACTGGTGAAAAGGAAGAGGGGTGGGTATGGCTTAGTTCAATAAATATTCATCCTACATATTCAAAGATGATCAATGTTTGGATTGATTATAGAACAGCTACGCTGTCTGAAACGCTTACAGTGTAATACTGCTTCAGTGTGCTTCTTTCATCACACTACTACTGACAGTGCTGCAGCTAACCAACAATGCGCAGTACAGCGAGTTACTAGACCATCAGGTCAGGTATCCCCCATATCTCACTCTTTCACTCTTAGTTAAAGTAGCCAACTTTTTGCAGCAAGCACACAAACCTCGCAACTCTACATAGGTCTTACCTGTAACACTGTGAGGACTTAAAATGACAAGATTGTTTGAGATCTGTAAAAATATTGGTAGGGACAATACAGCAGTGCCTTGCCATTGTCAGTCTTGTCAGCCCCAAACATAACACATAGACAAAAACATATTATGAGAATGAGCTGTAAAAACATTAGTACAACTGCATTAAAGAACACATAAATGTTCCCAGCTGGACAAGAGAAGGAGGACAAGCAGTGAAAGCAATGGGGAAACCTATAGACACAATTAAATATACAGTATAACCATAAAACTACTTACTATTTTTATCAATAGATGAATAGATTTTTTTATTATTGATGAAAATGTATTTTGCAAAAAAAGTTGAAGAGGAGATTTAAAGGCAGTGAAGGTGTCGGCAATGGTAAAGGGGAGAGGGCGGTGATGATACAGCAGCAGTGACCTATACCAGATTCGAATTAAGCAGAAGATCAGCTGGAGTACAGGGCTGCAATATGCATATATAAACAAAGACTGCTTATCATGTGATAATATCTTATGATGTCATCACACTGATGTCACACTCTATACTATAAGGTCACTTTCGGCGACGCAGGGAGATGCGCTGCAGTCTCCTGGCTTTTCCCCTGGCATCAATGGGCCGCATCTCAGTGACCTTTGACCTGACCAGCCGATAGGAGCCGGCACAGTAGCTGGGTCTCTTGCAGTAATGGATCAGGGGGCAGTCAGGCTGAGGGTCTGCAGAGACAGCAAAATCTAAGTTAGCATGGATTCACATTCTAGTCTTTGAGATTTGAACTGTGTGTGTGTGTGTGTCTTATCAAGTCTTATTTTTACTGTGACAACTTGTGTAGCTTTATAAAAATCTACAAAATCTCAAAAAGTCAACATTATAGCCCATTTACACTGGATCACAGCGCTATCTGATTTAAGAAAAGCCATCATAAATGCGACCAAGGAGCATCAAAGAGAGATTGCATTTCTCCTCCTCTCTATCAGTCCTGTTAAGTTACAGAATTTCTTTATTTCTCACTACTGGAGGTGTGAATCGTTCCTTGAAAAAGCAACTTTTCATCTGTAATTACGTAAGTACAGAACTTGAGTAAGTGTACTTAGTTACATTTACTCTGTGTAATTGTTCCCCAGCAGGTTTCCAGGTGCGTACCATTCTGACATTGCCGCTGCTGTTTCTCTGTGTGGTCGTCAGGCTTCTTCTTGTTAGTGTAATTTGGGCCTGATCCCAGCAGGGAGCCCGCAGCCCCTCCTGGATTATTGTCTCCTTCCTCCTCTTTAGGCTGTTGCTCCTCCTGCTGCCTCCTGTTCTCCACCCCCTCCTGTCCCATGTCTGTTTTCATCTGTTTCTTTCCTGTGTTGGGTCTGTCAACAGCTCTCTTTGAGTCTTTCTCCTCTTCTATCTCATTCTCTTTCTGGCCGTGCTCCCTTGCCTCTTTCTTGGTATTTTCCTCCAGGTCTACCAGCACACACACACACACACACACACACACACACACACACACACACACACAGACACAAACCATTTAGAGCCACATACATTAATAGATGAAAATATTCTCTATAATGTTGCTTCATTTTACATTTACCACTTGATGTAGCACACACTAAATGAAACAACGTCAAAGAAATAAGACACGTATCCTGATGCGTTGTCCTGATGCTGCCACATGGTGGTTAAATTTGTACCTCTTTGTTAATGCACTGTGATGACATACCATAGCCATGCCATAGGTAATGTGCACTTTCACAAAAAATTAAACTACTATGGCGGCTATACCCCAAGAACTGCGACTGGTCAGCTGGGGCTGCCCGTGTTTTGATGAACATGCTCCTGATGCTGGTGGAGAAAGAAACATGGGTGCTCAGGAGCTCAGGTACCCACACAGAAATTGTACTGTGGGGTAGTAACGTTGTCCAGTGAAGAGAAATAAAGAAACTGATGCGGTTTCAAAGCTGAGTTTTACTGTCACTGAGAGTTAAATTGTCCATTCCTATATTTAACTGACTGTCCCCTTTAGGTTCTGATCATTCAGTGGTTTCATAAGTTGATACATATATTCTCATTGTGCATTACCTTGTGAACTGACTGTCTGATACAATTGCACATTAAAGAAGCACACAATAACTGTGTGTGTAGACTGGCTGTAGAATCGTGTTGGTTAATTTGACTTGGTTGGTGGTACTCTGGTTATCATAAATATTTGGTGATTGTTTAAACTGACTGACCTGATATTATACGGTGATGTGAGCGCAAGGGCTATAAACAATTCTTTCCATGTTATGCTGTACCCCTCCATTTAAAAACACATTTTAAATACATTCAAATATTCATTTTTTTGTCATTCCTTTACCGGTAGCTTTTCAGTTTTTGATAATGTATCGTGAGCGTCATATTGCAAATATTTTTCCTTTGATCAGTTGACCTTTCAATATATGGTCCATAAATATGAATATGGACCTTGTCTTTTGTCATTACCTACTGAGTTCATGGGAAACAAGTTGTGAACACAACATTGACATATCATCCCCTTTTTACGGCAAACTTGTTAGCAAACAGTTCTGTCTGTGTCACCCGATGAATGTAAGTCCAATATTCTCTCTCCTTTAGCTCTGTTTTTGATCTCCACCACCTCCTGAGGGAAATATCTGTCTCTTTAGCTGACAAATGCTCCACTGTGCTCACCAGCTAGTCTCTAACTGTGTCTGTCTGCTGTTTGCTGAGCAGGTAGTGTATTTTCAGATTTTTTTCTGCTGTCGTAAATGATGAGAGCAGTGAGAGTGAACCAAAACAGTAAAGTTGTGGCTGGACAGATAAACAATGAGCTGACACTCGCAATAAAGCTCTGTAAAGCCGAGGGGAGCTGCAGGTGATAATTCTCTGCAGGTTAATCACTACAAGAAACACCCAACACATTGTCATTTGATACATTATTATAAAACTACCCATCATAGCCACAAGTGTTTTCTATTTCAAGTATTACACTTTGTAATTGTTGTGACTTAAAAGGTACCAATTCAGCAGGTACAACAAAAGGCTATCCAGCCCATGAACATGCTTATACCTGCCCAAAGACTTGCAAAAAGAACCAGCACTACGAACATCTGCAGCAGGTCGCAGGATGGCTATTCAGAGCATGCTTGGAGCAAGTTCTCCGATCTGTATTTGAAAATGTGGATCTGGCAAAGATTGGAAAGAGCCTTGTAAAGATTCACTCATTTGAGTGAGAGCTATTTAAGAGGTCAGTGTGGCTACCTTTGGCTGCCTGGGCCTTCCATGTCTCCCTGTTGTGACGAATCTCTTGGTTCCATGTGACCTTGAAGCTCTTGAAGTCCACTGTGGTCAAAGAGCAGCTGCCCTCTGAGCCTGTAGTCTTCACACTGGAATGCTTTCCATCACTGCCACTAATACTGTTGGCACTGTGGACAGTGTAGACACACAACACAATCACACACACACACACAAGCATTCAGTCATACACATGCACATGTATTGTTAAAACAGTGTAACTGTGTGGGGATCAAAGATCTGCTGTGGTGTTCCTCTGGCTTCAGTTACCACTGTTTATTGGCTGGAGAATGCTTATTCGGGTATAAACCTCATAGTGAAGATAAACCTTGACATGAATCTTCACTCACTCAACCATACAGTAAATGTTTGGGCTATAAAACCAAAGCAGGAGAAGGCTAAGTCTCTTGTCACTTTGAGTGACACCTTTCATATTACATTTAATAATTTCAGCATTATTACAAAAGAATATGACCATGCCGACACACCACACTGTAGTCAAACAGAAATGTTAATGAAATTACACATGGATACTTTATGTTTTTGTGTCATAGAAATCACACAGATCCTTTTATAATTTTTAACTCTAACACATGTGTCAGCCTACATTAAGTATTTTATATATATTGCAGTTCCATGCTATTTAATATAAACTAATACTACAGTAATGACTATATACTAATCTTCATACTGAAAAGTAAAGCTGAACTCATTAAGAATGTTAAAGATGTCCCACACTAACAGGTGCAACAACATTAACGGTAGGGTGAGGGAGGTGTCCTGAGAAGAGCTGTAATCAGCCAAGATAAGTGATATCACCTATGAGGGTGGGCTATGGGCGTGCAGGGCCTTTAATAACGGAACTTGCCTACCCTGAGTGGGTCGATGTTGATTTGTGTCAGGCCAGTTCTCTTCAGCTAAAGAGGGAGGTACAGGGTACAGCCCCTGCGGTGTACCCAAGCTCAGAGTATAGCTCTGTTAAACAAATCTTTGTGATGTGAGGGGGGTTTCACTGGCATTTTGTTGTTCTTAATTCTTGACTGTTGGTGATGTTGTTGTGGAGCACTCTGCTGTTTGATATCTGTCGTTAACTGTAAAGTCTTTTGTTGTGGTTGTACTTGTCTGACAGTTACCACAGACACAAAGGGAGTCCATGCAGGAAAATACTGTTATTGTTAAATGTTGAAAATCCTCCTTCCTGTCTGGTCTTAGGGGGGCAAGACTTACAGGCCTCAACCTACCAGGCCACACCTGAACTGATAAGAGCCCTGGTTCAGGCCCTGCTCAGTCTCTCCCTTGGTTTGCTGCCGCGTGTTGGTCTACATCTGCACTTATCTTCTCCAGCTGACTGTGCACCAGATGCATTATTTGAGTAAGTTATGTACATTTGTTATAGTTATTGCTGTTTCCTTGTTCAATGGTGCATGAGTGCTTTGATTTGATTAAGATTTATTCGAATACCTTTGTTTACTGATTATTGTTTTCATTTGCCTATTAGCCGTTAAATCATCTGTGTCTGTCAACTACAAAAGTGGGAATCCTTTGGGAAAGGACAATAAATTGTTGAACGGCTCTCATCTCTGGTCTTCATGCTTTCACTGGTGTGCCAATGCAGAGGCTCTTTAAATAACCCAGCTACCACAAAAGCAACTTTCTACATTAAGGTTTGCAAGCGCATTGTAATATGAGACCACAGATTTTGCAGGTATGCCAATGTGTTTTGACCAATAATATCAATAACATACCTGAACAAAATGACATTGACTTTGAGACATGGATAACATCATTATAGAAACATGTCAGATGTCAGTGTTATCTAACAACATGAGTATCAGGAGTGTCACACAGGACATGAGGGTTTTGTGTGTGTCACCTAGAGCGTCTGAAGCCAGCCAATCCAGAGCGAGATGCCTCCTCAATAAGCGGTGTCACAATCTTCTCGACCATTTCTGTCAACACGGTGAATGTTGGCTCCACGATGAAGTCAATGAATCCTGTAGCAAACAGTAACCGTGCCAGATTAACATTCACTTTGTACCTTCTGCTTGTTCTTGTTAATACCAAGAAATCATTAGATATCTTCAGGCTGCATTGCTAGTATGAGATGAGAGTGTTTCTCATTTGTCCTACGAACATGCACCATCATTCCATGAATTGTGTTTTCTTTTCAGGGATGTAAACAATTCATTGTGATTTGGTGTGGATGACCTACATTAGACGAATAATTTTAAATATGTATTGCATTGTGTTTTAGTTGTTTTAATCATTAATTTAATCATTGTGTTAAGAGGTATAAAAGCCACATGACTGTTTATACCACTTGGCAACAGTGTTGAACGTAAACATGTAAAACTGCTTTCATAAATGTACTGGATAAACAAACAGTATGAGGACTAAATATAAATGAACTGGAATAGTGGCACTGAAAATACTGAAGTGAAATCCTTGTGAACCCCATACTTAGCAGCATTTGTGTACCTTACCGATCTGGGACTGGGCCACCATGGTGGATTTGCGGTCACAGAGAGGAGAGAAAGGTAGACCCAGCTTTACTTCTTTATCACCCTGAAAACGAATTCACGTACTGTCAGTGCAGGTTCACATGGGCATGTTCACTGACATATAATTTCATTTCTTATTTGACTTTTTTTTCTCTTTTTTTTAATATCAAAGTGTCAGTAAGTGATTGCTTATTGACCTGTGTGTTTTTGGATACCATAAGCCTCCAACCAAACAAATGTAATGCTTAGTTGCCTTTGAACGACAGAACAAGACATGATTGGTCTCTAAATATTATTATGTCTAAGTAAGCTTTACTCTGTTGCTGATGTCTAAAGCCTTGTTTTTACACCTGTGTGTTCTGGTAATGTGTTCTGTGAGTGAAAAACAAAGTGTGATTAAGAAAAACAAAATGATTAAACTGATCTGCAAACTGCCATTCTGTGCTCGTTACTATTTGTCACTTGTAAATGTTGATACCGTTGTAAAAGACTATATTTTTCCTGTGAGTTGATCAGTTAGCAGCTTACATGTTTTGATCTAATCCTCGGGGGGCAGAGCAAGTTACCCTGTAGCATAAATTAAGACCAGCTCTCTGGTTAAAAGTGAGCCAGTGTTGTGATAATAGGAAGCCTGAGTTAGTTAGTTTGATAACCCACTTGATAACCCAATTCTCCTGTATTAGTAGATGTAGAAGTGGATGACAAGGTTTTTGGTGACTACCTGTCTGAAGAACTCCTCCAGCAGGGATGTGGTCCAGCGGTGATGGAGGTCCCAGCGTTTGGCAGGGTGGCTGATATCAGCAGTGTGTAGCAGCAGGGATAAGGCCTTTGGTTTGTCAATCCTGCAAATACAGTCCAGTCACTGCAGGTGACAGAGTCAGTATCATGCGATGCTGTGCAGTCTTTAAAGTAATGAAGACCCTTCAAGACTAATTATCTGGAGAGAAACACAAACTGCAAAATGAGTTTGCAGTGTTTTTTCAAGGAGAAAGAACTGGACTGAAAATGGATCGCCAAGATGGAACAGTTGGCATTGTTGCTATTATGGGCAGATTAAGAGTTTGACTGCCTTGTCAGCTGCAATGACTCCGCAGATGAGCTCACAGGACTGTCTTATCCGACAGTCAGTAATAGTCAATATGATGTTGACATATTGTCTTCACACATGCTGACAATGTTTAAAAAGCAAGACATTTATAAAATGTTCTAATGGAGGTTGTGTTTTGTTGCTGCCTTTTTTTGCCTTCTTAAAAATACTTTCATCAGCACAATTTCCAAACCTAAATATTAACCCTCCCATTATACTTAAAAAATAATTACATTCATTATGCTATTTATGTACACTCACAGGTAAGTGCAAGAGGTCAAAACTGCACCAACGCTTGTAGTATAAAAAACAACTTTATTGTCAGACCAATGAGTTTTGGCTTGTGGCCTTCATCAGGGTCAAATAATTACTTTCAATCAGAAAAAAAATTATAATGGCGTGTCAGAGAATTCAGAAAGAAGAAAAATAAGGTCATTTGATAGACTACATTTATAAATAGAGTTAGTTTCTCCCAAACTGGCATTTGACACTTCTTTTGTTGACATAGTGCAGGGATTTTTACTGTGTAGTCCTATATTCTATTATGCAAATGGTAAGTCACGCAAGTGTTTGCTTCGAACACGTGTATTCCCTGCACACATGCTACTGGTTTTGGTGTCTTGTTGAGGAGGGCAGATGCTGAATGAATTATGCTTCTGCAGAGATACATGTATATGTCTATGCAAATCTGCACAAAGAAGGGTGTTATTGGTAACCGTAGGTAGCAGAGGCTCTCAGGGGAGCCAGTGCACACACCTGCCAAATCTCAAGCAAGGAGCAAAGGGTAAAGCAACCTGACTGGTTGATCCAGTTCCTGTCAGGAGGCAGGTTTGAAACAGAGACATTAACAGGAAATAATGCCTGTGTCACAATGCTAACGTGCTCAGAATGATAATGTTAACATGCTGATGCTAAGACGATATAATATTTACCATGTTCACTATGTTCGCGTATTTTAGCACGTTAGCATGCTAATATTTGCCAGTTAGCATTAAACACAAAATACAGCTGAGGCTGGTGGGAATGTCATTATAGTTTTGCAGTATTCAAGTATTCAACAAATTGAAATGAAATGACGTGATGATAGATGAAAAAGCTTCATAAGAAGAAGAAAGTCACTCAGAAAACCACAAATGTCAACTTGGCACTAGAGGAAAAGTTATTAAAGCCATAGTCTGGGAACCATGAATGTCTATACCAAATTTTGTGGCAATCCATCAAGTCGATGTTGACATATATCATATGACAAGTGAAAACTTTGGTCTGCTGGTGGCGCTAGAGGAAAGGTCAGGAGATCATCCAAGTCCTGAGGATTCATCCTCTTAGCAAAATGAATATATGTACAGTACTAAATTTCACTGATGCAAAACATGGTGGCGCAAGAGCAAAAGGCAGGGGATCCCGACACTCAGCAGGGTTCACTCTCTGAGGACCATTGAATGTTTGAACCAGATGTCATGGCAATGTTGCTAGCATGGCTAAAAATCATAAATGGTACAAGTTGTACATTACACAGCATACAAGTATAAAAGAAATAGCTAACATCTGTAAATGTCTACAACTAAAAGCACGTGTCAGCCTTTGGCCTTTTGGAGATCATTTTTTTGTCTCTGGCAAAATCTGTTGCAGCATTGTAAACTGTGGGACAACTCATCTTCACCCTGACAGACCAATCAGAAGTCGTCAACACAATAAAATCAGTCATAACAACAAGAGACTTTTTTATTTTGTGTCAGTGCAACTATTTAGGTACATGAAAACTTTCAGCTTGTATCTGTGATCTCATTCTTTCACTACCCATAGCTCTTGAACGTAGTTGAGGGTTGGAATGTAGATCAACCTGTAAATTGAATGCTTCATTTTTTAATATTACTGTTGACGCTGCACCAATCCGCCTGTCGATCTCTCGGTCCATTCTACCCTCACTCGTGAACAAGACCCCGAGATACTGTTAATTTAACATATCTCAGCAAAAGAAAGCAAAATGAACACGGGCTGTTTTTACAAAAAATATTAAAAGAAACTCAATAAAACCATGTTGTCCTTCACATTCATCCAGTTTTAAATTTTTCTCATGTAGCTTAACCTAAAATTTAACAAAGTAAGATAAGATAATCCTTTAAAACTTAGGTCAGTAAGCTTGAGAAGAGAGTGGACTTAAAACGAACGAGTACAACTTCTGGGTCCCTCCTCCTCTCTCTCCGCTGCGCTCCAGCTCGTCTCCAAAGCCCCTCCCCGTAGTGTCGCTCGATCTAATTCTTTCTTTTTAGCTTTGCTTTTCTTCATTGGTCTTCTTCTGTTTACTTGTATTTGTTGTGTAAGTTGTTGTTGACAAAGGAGGGATGGGCAGTTTTCTCACTGCTTGGTTGTTTGGTGGTTGTTTACAAGTCTGCCATTGCGTCCACTCCGAGTTCACGCATGTGCGGGGGAGGGAAGCTGCCTGCAGCATGTGCAGGACACGCCGTCAAATACTCCTCCTGCTCTGATTGGTTGTTTTGACTAGGGAGCATTGAATACTTGCAAATGGCCGAGGGGCAGCAGGTGGAGCCAGAGTATGATTTTTTTCACAGACTATCTGTCTCATGTACTACTCTTAGGACATAGTGACAGTTTTAGCAAATATGACTAAAAGTTATTTTTATACAAGTTATCTACATTAGCTTTAATGGTCCCCCAGTGGGGAAATTCTAGTGTTACAGCAGAAATAACTTAAATAAATAAATAATGAAAAGTACATAAAAGCGTTAAAATGAATATATTACCTGTCTACCTGCACCTGTCTGTAAGCTAATTTCATCAATAAATCACTTAAGTCATCCTGCTGCCTCTTCTTTCTGCACTGGGGTCCTATCCCTGTTGCCCTTTGCAACCAGCCGTGACAGTTTCAGGGTCCTGGTATTGTGCGTGGCTCACTGCACACTTGTCGGTTTACTGGGACACTTGATGGAATGAAGCCATCATCAATGTTGTTATTTAGACCTGAGTTTTTCCTGCTTTGACAAGTCAAACTGTCTGCTGTGAAAAGGTCTATTGATGTGTGTTGGTTTCAGTGGAATGCATTCCAAATCTGTATAGGAACTGAAAATTCCTTTGAGCAAAACATTGTCCAATGTCTTCATATTAGATAAGATATTACTTTATTCATCCCAAGGGAAACTGTTGTGCATCAGTTGCAATACAAAGTAGTAAAGAGTGCAAATATAAAACAACAATAACAAAATAAAGTATAAAGATTAACAGTAAGGTGCAAAAACAAATGTACACAATGTCAGAAATCATAAGTATTGACTGGTTAACTGTTGAACAGTAAGGTGCAAATCCAAAAATATCAATGCAATGCCAGGAGTAAGTAGTTAATGGTATGGGTCACATTAAATACACAGGTTAAAGTGAAGTCACGGTGGTAATGGTAAAGCAATCCCAAAAAATACAAAACACCACAACACCGAGATGTAAACCAGTTAACTATGGTAATAACATAAAAAAAACAAAACAACAACTGGTGAACAGTAAGGTGCAGGTCCATATTTGGGTAGTTGACGAATAGGCAGTAAAAAATGCATTTTTTGTGAAACACAATGTTTGAAGAAAAAATACATATATTTATGTAGTGTGAAATCTGATACTTGAGAAAATGTAAGGGGTCACTAACTTAGTCAATTCTTTCACTGTTTTTTTGAATGTTTTCACTGAACTGCACCGTAAATGTGTCCTACAGTGTGACATAAAAAAATTAAGAAAAAAATATTTAAATAATATACAAATAGCATGAGTGAGATTTATCTTAATTGTTAGACACTCATTTTCATATAGTGTTATTTATTTAACATGAAATTATGAATAACACTATTTTTTCCCCATGACTTGTTGGACATTTTCGTTTCTTCATACCAATTCAAGATTAGGCTAATGATGATTATTTCTCCCCTAATACAGTACTGTTTTTTTAAAAGACATTTTGAGATAAAAACTAATTTTTGGTTCTTTTATGTGTGTCACACCATAGGACATTATGCCACACTAAAGCGCAGAAATGGTAATTATTGCATTAAAGAACAAAAAAAACAACAATCATAACTCATTATAAAATGATTAGCTTGTTATCCACCAATGTTATTAAAACTTAATTTAAACAAGACTAGGGGAACCTAGTGTAAGCCGTGCCATGTACTTTCAACAATGGGTAGTCACTCAGTCAACCAGTATGTCAGCCTCCCCGCTGTGCAGCACAGCTAAATATGATTGCTACTCAAACTATATTCACCTGTTAATTGTCTCTCTATACTTCCTTGTCCTCTCTCTCCCACTCATTTCTCTCCCTCAGTTCTTTGTCTCAAAAGAAGAGTGAAGTATCACATTTTATGCTTATTTTCATGACACTTTATCAACTGTACAAATTTTCTGCAAAAACAAATATTTTAATTAATGTAATTATTGCATATAAAAACACAGAAAATGGTCAAAAAAGAATAAAAAGGAGTTACACAAATCTTATTTAATTATTTATAATGCTTCTTAAAGAGACCTTGTCCTCTTGTGTGACATCTTTTTCCTCTGGGGTGACAGTACAGGTGTCACACTGGTGGACATTTTCTGTCACACCAAAGGATGTTTCAGCCTTTTGTGTCAGTAGATGACCTCACTATTCCTAGCTAACCTGTCATTAGCAGTTAGCAAGAAACATTTGCATAATTTTCCATAATTATGTACTTTAACATTCAGTTTTTAATTAAAAAATATAATTTAAGGGTGACAACCAAAGGACAACAAAACTTAACACTTTTATAGGAGTTCAAAAAAAGTTTTATATTTGAACAATTCTGACAAAAACGTACCATGTGCACATGTCATGGGGTTCACAGGGGGCTTCAGTAACATGACTTTGAATGGGGTCCTTCAACTAAATAAAGCTGTACGTGGAATTGTCCGATTTAAAATCAGGATATGGTGTCACACTGGAGGACGTGGTTTTCAGTGACAAAATGTATCAGGTTTGTACGCTTTTAGAAATATATGGATGAAAAAAAGGATCGCCATTTACTAAAATAGACAAATGTAAAATTATGCCTGAGGTATTTATCAACATTTTTAGGCTTTTCTATTTAATTTATAAAAGTTGTAATTTATTGAACCATGCTTGAGACAGTCACGCCATAGGACAATTTTGAGATTTGGCTCAAAAATTTAAAAAATATAATTACAAAGCAGTTTTTATAACAACAGGTCCATGTAAAACAAATAAATGTTTAATCAAATACTGCATTTTAAATGATGCCAATACTAATTACATCCATTTTTATGTTGTGTGACAGTGAAAATGCCATGTCACGTCAACAACCCATTTACAAAATGTCAAAATATAGCAGGTTCACTCTAAGGATCACAGATATGTCAGAGCAATGTCACACTGTATAGCTATGTATGTACTAGAGCCCGACCGATTTATCAGTTGGCCGATTTTATCGGCTGATATGGACCTGAAATGGAACTGTCATGTCACTGATGCTTATTACACCTGTTTGCTATGTTAGCGAGGTAGCTAGCCAGCTATAGTTTGTCAGTACAGTCAGTAATGCAGCAGATTGAAAGGTTAGCATTAGAGCATCTCTTCCCTTCACTCTCCTGTGACCACTGTCATGTCACTCATACTCGTTAGCTACATTAGCTAGCTAGCTAACCACGTAGCTACTTTCATACCTTGTCAGTTGAATGGAAGCTAATGTGTTAGCATCTTAGCCCGTTCTGCCGTTACATTAATAGGAGTGTTACGGTATGGTTACAAACTGTTTTGTTCAGGACTCGAAGTGTGGCAAAGTTACGCCCTCCAAACTGAACAGTTCTGGTCGATGCATTTACAAAATGTAAAAGTCCGTTTTTCTACCAGAGACGTTGAAATACATTTATATCAGAGGCGCTGTTCATCTGTTGACTCTGCAGCAGAGAACATGAGTTCATGTTTGTGACCGTTAAACATTAACAGCCAAATATTGATAAAGATGACGTTTTGATAAGCAAGACAAAAATGTTTCAGATTGGAGTTCAGTCCATTAGCTGGATAGAGTAGAGAATACGTGCTTTAGTAGAGAGGACATCGTTTAGCCAGTGAGTTTTTTTATATACCTAAATATGAAGATAAATTCATCATTACTGGAGATTAAACTATTTAGAATAGAATGCCAGCTCAAATATATGATTCAGTTAATGTCTCACACCTTTTATTTATAATTTACAGATGGCTGAGGGTCGAAGAAGTAAGGTGTGGGACTACTTCATCAAGGCCTATTATACACTATACGCTATATGATATATACACTATACACTATTATTTAGCACAGTACAGGTCAGTGTATATGTACATATACATAAGTTTAATGATTATGTCCATGGTATTGCACATTAGACCCATGGTACCATGGTGTCCATGAGTTAGAGAGTTATATAATAGTAGTAGTAATCCACAGGGAGACAATAATCCAGAGAAAGAGAAAGTTTAAAGTAAGCATAGCAGAACAGAACAGAGCTGAAATGGAGACTGGAGCTACCTCAGCTGTCCATCTCTATGCCAGAGGTAAATGAATTGTAAAGTCTGATGGCCACAGGAAGAAAGGATTTCCTGTGGCGTTCTGTGGTGCAGCGTGGTGGTTTGTTGCTGAAGGTGCTCCTGTGTGCAGCGCCATTGCAGGGGGGGGGTGCCCTGTGCGAACTTGACATGCAAGGCCCTACTTCAATGACATGCATGCGCATGAATCATGATGACCAGGGCCGGACATAGCACATTTGGCATCCTAGGCAAGCTTCCCCTGGTGGCGCCTCCCCTTCCAAAAAAAAAGAGGTAGTCAAATTTTTTTAGGGGAATCTAATTTCTTTACAGAAATGTCTTAACAGTTCTACAGTAAAAGTACTGCATGTTTATTTATTACAAACGAGAACAAGAGCTAATAGTATAAAAACACTGAATATAATATATACAGATATAATAATATCTGTAGCATCCCTGGCTGAATGATGGTCTAACTCTCCAACTGATGGTTCACAACTGCTTGATTGATAATACTGTAGCTCCAAAATACACACTGTAAGAGCTAAGAAGAAAAAGAGAACAAAATATTACCATTTTTCAACTTAACAAAATGACAAGCTCTGATGGAATGCTAAAGCATTAGTTGCCTTTTTAAACTACTATCGGCAAAAAACATAACAAAAAACAGTCAGTGGAAATCACACATAAAATGCAGCTTTAACCATCTCAATTCAAGCATGCTTCGCTCCACATACTGTAAGTTAACTACTGCAATACATACTTCCATAGTATAGCATTTCAGACTACATGTAGCAAGTTTCATTTAACCAAGGAATGTTAACTGCTTATTAAGTTAAGTTAATACAGCAGTTTTGCTAGCTTATACCAACTCACACTTAAACTAAATCCATAAAAAAGCATATAAGGTTCGTCAATATTAAACACAATATGAAACGAAATTCTCACAAACCTTGAGCTCTTATCAGCCAGGTGCTAAACAACCAAAAAGTCTGACATC
>NTHP01000557.1:306725-345065 GCA_003416845.1 Oplegnathus fasciatus | reverse complement strand
ATGCTGAACTCTAGTCAATGAACAACATTCTCACAAATGTGTCCCACTGGTCCAGGTGGGAAAGGGCAGTGTGGAGGGTTAGGGCGATGGTGTTATCAGTTGACCTATTTGGCCTCTAGGCAAACTGAAGTGGGTCCAGTGAGTCAGGGAGGGAGGAGGTGATGAATGTTTTGACTAACCGCTCAAAGCACTTCATGATGGTGGAGGTGAGTGCTACTGGGCGGTAGTCGTTCCTGACAGAGGGTTTTGGGTTTTTTGGGGACATGTCCTTAATTTTGTTGTCTGTCTCTTCAAAGTCATGAGTGTTCGAACGACTGTTTCTTCTATATATTTGTTTCACTGAGAGAGACAAAGAACCACACTTTTCTCAAGTGATTTAGTGGTTCACAGGTGGCTCATAGACTACGTGCTTATATTCAGAGCCATTTTTAGTTTCCAAAAAGAGCTTTAATCCTTACTACATTTAATGTATTTCCTTTGATGTGATGATTATAAACAATATTGTAATGAAAACACAAATATGTAATTTTATTTCTAAAGCTAATTCCTATATCCCTTTAGTGAGTCAAAATTTTCACTTGTTTTCTTCTTTTTCTTTTTCATTCCTCTGATTTTAGTCTGAGAAATGGCTGTTAAAGTTGTAAAAGCCCTGGCCTCATTCAAGCTCAGAATCATAACTAAACCAAATCTCCTTGGACCTGTGTAGGGAGACCTGCAACAGTTGCAGGGAGTTCATTTGTACCAGGCATGTACCACTAATACTGATGGAAGTGATACATTTTGTGGTTCGTGTCTCACGTACAGTATTTGGAGGTTCCATTTTCCCACCATTTGACCATTCACTCTGCATGTAAACAGTGATGTGCGCCCCTCTTTATTGCATATGCANAAATTGAGATGTTAAGAGAAAACCGCCATGTTCACGAACACTGAGCAGCACATATTAAACATGTAAAGTAATGTGAATTTTCCTTGTATCATCAGTACATGCGTACAATACAACATTTAACAAGAACTATCACATAGGAGCCCAGGCAACTAATGTATTTTAGATCAAAATAACAAGACAATGAACATTTTCTAGCCACTAAAGTTCTCTTTCAGTTGGATTACAATATGCTACTTTCATGTACAAATGACATAAGAGCGAACATACACTTTTAATTTCAGTAGAGGGATTTTTGGTTGTATATGTTTCTTAACTTTTCTTCAATTATCATTTAAATGAGGCTACAGCCTTGGGTCAATGTTATTTATTATTTCAGGTAAAGCACTCTAGTGGCCTAAAGCAAATATTTTTCCTCCAATACATTTAAATCACAAATCACATATAGTATGTGCACTTGCTTTAGGTTAAAAAAGAGATGAACAATAAATGCAGCCCATGTTAAAGGTGATATTGATAACATTCAGCACACTCCCCCGTCCATATCATTCACATCACAACACCGCTGTTGCTCGAAGCACATGCCGCCTCAAGTGGTTGCCAGTTCGTTGCACAACCTGCATTTCATGGTCGAGTGGAGTGAGAGTCAGACAGACTCTGTCATGTCGAGTGATGAATCTTTCGTGGTAGAGTAATGAATTCATTTTGAACCCGTAGTGATTATGTGCATTTATGTCGTGCACATTGATCTGACAGTGAAACGAAACCTTAGCTTTAGCTTACCGGTCAAGAATAAAAGTGGCCGCCTCGGTGTGGCTTTTCAGCCCTTGAAACTCCTTCAGCTGACTCCTGGTCTTGCTCCTCCTTTTGTCGCTGAGCACTTGGGATTGGTTACCAGAGTGAAGCCAGGCGCTTACCGTCAAACTTTCCGTTTCCAAACTTTCCGTTTTTCCACACTAACTGGCAACTACTAAGACTCTTGACCCCTGACGACACAGATGTACCGCGTGATACCAACGGCGTTATACTACTGGCTCACAAGCCTTGTTAGAAACGGGAACCAAACGTCAGACTTCTTACACAGAGATAAACAAAATTTTTAGAATGATTAATTCACAATCATCATTTTTTTTTTACGAAAGCCATACTTTGATTCTGCACCTTTCTAAAAGCTCTGTGGGTGTATTATGTTTTAAAATTAATTCATCTACATAAAAATGTTATCAATAACACCTTTAAACTTGACTTGTGTTCAGAGTACATCAGTACAGAGAAACTATGATGAAGGTGAAGTGAAGCCCGAAAACTAGTCTCACCAGGCTTGTCTGGAGGGTGAAGTTTCCATGGCACAATTAGGTGAGCCTTGATGATGACCTGCTTAATAATCCAGAATATGAGCCTGATTTACAGAAGTGATGTCTGAAGTGATGTCTGGTTTAACTGGTAATCTTGCTGTGTGAAGCACTGGTTTGTCTTTGTTTGATTCTCTCAGGATTTACTGAAAACTAAGGTAATCGTTGATATTTGTTCTTTAGTGAAGCCCAAAGTAACTTACTGTAGCTACTACTTGAGATCACGCTGTACAACCAAATGAATGTTGTTCCACTTTAAATCCGTTTCCATCCGACATCATGCCTGGCAGTCAACACTGCTGTGTTTTGATGAAGCGCTACTTCCCTCTTTTTGAGTAGACTATAATAGAAAACTTTACACCCTCTACAACTTTGAAACCCGGCAAAGCACTGAGAGTAGATGCTCGTCAAAGGGAAGCGGACTACTCATGATACTCCTGGGATTTTTTGGATGAGCATAGTACAAGCCGTTGGCAGGCGCTGGAGCACAGTGTGCACATCGTACTATGGTAATATTAATACAATCTAAAGTGCTTTTCAGGCAACTCTCACCATCTCCCTCCACTGAAGACTCAAAGCAATAAAAATGTCCACAGGTGGGTGTGCGGCGATGGTGGATAACACACTAGTTTGGTGGAAAAACGTTGTCTAACGACTGTGTGACTTGAATTTACCGCTGTTCGAGGGTATTTGAAAGTAGCCCGCATCTGCACTTTCACAAGAGCAGCTTGTCGTGTTGTATGAGCTTGTGATAATGCAGGTTTACAAGCAGAGAAGCCTGATAATGGGTGAGATATAGGGAGCGGGTGGTGGAGGGATGTGCTGACTGGGTTTCAGAACATCTGTCGCGTCAGGAGTGAGATATTCATGATGAATACATTTCACATCAGTCTCTCACATTTTCTCCTCGCAGTCTCTGTGTACTTCTATCTTGTCACTGCATTTTCTGTGTTTCCCTGGCTTCCATTGGACATATCAATATGCAAATCTTGAATTTCGTTTGTCTCACTGTCTCATTTTATTTTCTTAGTCCATCACTTTCGATGTCCTGTATTCTCTACCACCCTCTAGCTCTCGTTTCTGTGTGTTTCTCTTACTGCCATCATAACCACTTATTTATACCTCTTACCTTTTCACTCCATTATCCCATCATTCCTCTTTACAGGTCCGTCTCTCCTTTTCCTGCCTCTTTTATCTTCCCTTTCTCTTTTTAATAGCCCTCTGGATGTCAACTGCCTCTTATGGCTATCGTCTCCATTTCTTCCTCTAGCTTTTTTTTTTTTTGTTCTCCGCCCAGGCTCTATCCTTCCATCTCTAAGGATTTATACTACTGCTAGGAGCAGGCAGGAGGAGGGCAGAGGTGATACATGTGAGAGAAGACAGAGGAGAGATCAGAGTGGCCAACAGATGAAGTGCAAGAATGAGAGGATGAATAGTAAATAAGAGAGAGCTCCTAAGGCTGGACTAATTGCATTCCACTCTCCCCTCTGAGTGGGTTAGACGCAGCAGTCATAAGGAAATTCTGACTGAGAAAGGGAGAAAAGAGGAAAAGGGGGAGTAAAAGAGAATAGGGAGGATAGCAAGAGAGCAAGTTAGAGAAAGGCCAAGAGATTGGATAACAAACATAAGCGAGAGAAAGAGAGAGATAGCTCCTCTAGCCAGACTAATTGAATTCCGATTTTCCCTCTGAGATTGGTTAGCAGCAGCAGGCAGGCAGACAGGCTGCCCCCAGCATGGATCAGCTCTATCCAACCAATCACACTAATACAGTGTTTATGTCCAATCCAGTGCAGCCCGGTCAATAGCTTCTTCTCCAGTGCTAGGCCAAGAGGGAGTTTAGTGGGGCCAGAGCCAACTTTAAAAAAAATTATACATAACTGAAAAGGCCTACATGTCAGCTGGAACTACAATCCAACTTACAAATCAGCTCCTTTGAAAACAAGGTGCGGAGGGAATTGCAAGTTTATTCATTTTTGTGTAAGAATACTTAAATATCAAGCAGTGGTTAGGTGCTGCAGTGTAAACCACAGCAAGAGGGTGAAATGTGTTTATCAAGGTCAATATTGGTACTGCTTTCTCGCGGGAGGCAGTGGCCAATAGAAATCCAATTTGTGGAAAACCCACACTAACCAGTTTACTTTGTCCTTTCTGGTGATATTCTGTATTTTTCTTATTGTCAACAAGTCCTATGAAAAGACTGAAAGTGAAAATGAATTGATCGTACTAACAATTTTTACCTGTCTGTATAGCCAAAGCCTGGTATAGCTTATTCCTCTGTGCCATAGACCTCCACTGTTGTTGCAAACACATCAACGAGCCTTCATAACAATGAACATGGGCACTGTATTATTATTTTATTATTATTTTGAGTCAGTCCGCATACACCGTCCTGCTACTGTACTCACCAGCTCACCAAATGCGTCTTTTGGACTGAAAATAGTGCCCAACAAATGCTCTGTTTACTCTTAATTTAAGTAACTTTTGCTGAAAATTGCAGTGCCCAGCTGTTTCATGAAATTACTGAGCAGTTTATGAAATTAAACTACGAGTACATTTTTAAAAATTTATTGTTGGTTTTGATTTTTCATGGAATTTGTTGACAGTAAGTAAGATACAGAAAGCTCGCCCTTAACTACTAGCAATTTACTCATGACAAAACATGCATGTGTTCAGAGTAAACAGATCATTTTCTGTGTCTCAGGGGAAGTTTGGCCGCGGAGTATGTGCAAGTCTGCATGCACGTGTGTCCACGTGTATTTGTTTCTCCATAATTGTACATTTGTATTTGTGAGTTTTGTGTCTGCGCCTTGACTGCCGGTGTGCCTCCAGCTGTATCGTAAAGCATGGGGGTGTCTCTCTCTATGCTCATTATTCGCCTCTCTCCTCAGTCTCCTCTATATCCCTCGCTGCTCTACGTCACTACCCATCACCACGCAGCCTTGATGAATATTTAACCAGTCCTCGAGCTTCTCTGCTCTCTTTTCACGCTCCTCCTTTTATTCCCTTGCCTGTTCTCTTATCCTCTGTCATACCTTTTTGTCGCTGCTGCACACATTTGTCTGTCTCTGTCTCCACCTGAAAGTCTTGTAAGTCATTCCTTCCTCTCTCTCTCATTCCTTCCCTCTGTCTCTCTCTATCTCCGTGTTTCCGCACATCATTTGCTCTTCCCTACAGTGGGGGAGGAAGCTACTGCTACACACCCTGCCCCTTAACGCCCAATCGTTGTTTCTTATTTAATCTGTTCCGCTTTATTGAATTTAATTATTTCTAAATGATTAACTCAGAGTTCAGAGGGAGGGAGGGGGGCAGAAGGACATATGTTGTGAGATGGGGTGGAAGGGCCACTGGAAGAAAGATAGTGGGGATCGTGGCTTTTTGTTTTGGAGCCAGGCAGAGTAAATAGCCTGGTATGCACACTCATCAGTCTTTGATTCCATTACTGCAGCATGGCTGCAAATGCATGCTCCACTCCCACCCGCCAGCTCTCCTCACCCTCAAACGCAACCAACACAATCGCAATATGTACTTTTGGGTGTGTGTGTCGTCATGAGAGAGAGAGAGAGAGAGAGAGAGAGAGAGAGAGAGAGAGAAAAAGAGAATTTGCATTTTCTTGAAATATAATACGTGTGTGAATAGCTACAGGTACCAAATCAGTCTGTTTTTCAGGGTGTCAGTGTGTGTGTGTGTGTGTTTGTTTGTTTCTGTGTTTCTGTGTGACAGGTGTAAAGGCGCAGCAGGTACTGTTTACTTTCACATTGCCGTACCTCAAAAAGCGGTATTCATTACAGTGCCAGAAGGCACTGAAAGCATAGCTGTAATGATGTCCAATAGGCTGTCAGCTCTGTATATGAAAATATGACTGGTGGAGAAAAGAAAAACTAGAATGATGGGCTTTTACAATGCTCTAGTACCCCTCCAATCACAGTGGAAATACTCATGTAGATTTGCATCAAGCATACACAACAGAGAGAAATGGAGTTGCATAAATACACAAACACAGGCTTACACATTCATGCATGGCAAGAAACACACCAGTAGTTTTTCCACACACCTTTCTCTGAAAAGACAACTTTGTATTATCCAAAAATAAACTTTTTCTTGATTCGTCGATTATTCATTTGTTTGGACATTTCAAATGTCCAAAAATAGTGATATATGACCATCACAAGGTGAAGCTGTCCGCTTGCTTCTGTAAATATAAGGCAATTCTCTGTAGGCACCCATATCACACACAAGGTCGGCTATAGGTGAATAATCCTGCAGATCGGGCTTCACTGTCTCACTCAAGGACTTTTTGAAGGTGTGTTTACACCAAACAGCCTGGAGCATTTTACTCCTATAGCTGGGATCGTTTGGTCAGGTGAAAAAAAGGGAACTCTTGTCACACCAAATAACTGCCCCTGACATGCCTGAAATATCTGTCTTGTTTGTCTTCCAGAGTCCTGGAAATTACTTCAAAATGCATTTGATCACAGTGGTGCAAACATAAAGATGTTGACATCTGAAAACCTATGGTTACTCATGCTTGTCACTCCGCAGTGTGAACCCAAACAAAACAAATACAGAATTGCAGTAATCTAAATATAGAATGCTGTTGTTATTGTACCCTAGCAGTGCAATGGCTTCCCAGCATGGTGGTTTGAGCTTATTTCCTAGACCGATGGACAGTTGCTTCGCTCATGGCCACATCACTGTTCGGCCCCTTAGGATTGAAATTGCAAAAGATAAAAACCAGTGTGTCCTTTGAACTTCTTTGTCCTCCATGCATGTGACACTTTTATTTTGATAGCAGTGAGTGCAGTGAGTTTATCTGTGAGAATTTAACTTATAGCACAATACAACGGGGCTGTCACTTTTTTCAAAAAGTCATTAATTAAATCGAACAAATTATGTGTTAGCTTGAATTAGTTCGAAATTAATTCGAACCAACTCACATAGCATAATGTTTGAGCTGTGACTGTCACACAAGCATGTGTGGCCAGCGATTTCCATCTGTTGGTGGTCAAAGGGAGTGTCTTACTATTCTGTACAGCTTTATATTTTCCTGTGTGGCGTCACACAACTGTGTCTTGAGTAGGCAGTCAAACGAGGTTGTACAGTTGCTCCCCTCATTTCTGGTGCCTCACTTGGGTGGCAAGCGAGCAGGTGGGTCCTCAGATTTGTTATTGTTGTCAAGGAAAACAGCTATTTAAATGAAGTTGGCATACAGCCTCACCTGTTGGTAATTTTGCCATCGACATCGTAAAACCCAAAGTACTTCCACACTGCTTCTCAGATGCTTCAGTGTCGTGATTATCCCATCAGCACTGCTTTGCTCGCCAGTGTCCTTTATTTTTATTTATTAGCTTAATTTACTGTTAGGTCAATAGGGCGTGCAATAAGTCAGGCTGATATTGACTTTTAAGAAATGCAAGGCAAACTACAGTACCTCCAGCGCTTAAAGACAGAAGATTTTGAAGTTGAACAGGTCATTACTGTTTGAATATTAAATTGTTTGCCATGTTTGAACAAATGTTTGAATATCGAATAAAAAGTGACAGCCCCACAATACACATACAAAACGCACGAATTATTGCAGATATATGAATTATCGGCAGCAAGCTGGCTGCATAGCGGGGAAGTAGTTAGACTTGCAGTCAAGGCAGGTCAGTGCTGCACAAATCAAGTGTTGACACACACCCGCTGCAGCAAAGCTTTGCTGACCAGTGTGAACATTCTTTGCTCCATTAGCTGAAAAGGCCTTGGCTGGTTGTGTATGAAAGCATTGTAACCACTAACATGCCCTACATTTCCCTGCTTTCTAAGCTTCTTATTGTGCTGTTGCCTCAACCTTAGTTTACTTTATGTCTGGAGTGTAAATTGATGTGGAGCAGAGTGTGATAGATTGAAAAACTATTTGTTGCTACAAAGACACCATCTAATGGTGAAAGCAGCTCTCTTTATGATCCTAAAATACTTTTTGACAGATTAGATAGATTCTACGGAATGACAGACGTGTAAAAACTGTGCACACATGCACAGGTGTGGCCCACACGCTCACACATTCACGCCTGTTAATGCTAATTGATTAGGATGAATTGATGGCCTCACAAGAGAACAAAAAAAGCAGGTTTAGTTTGTGTGTGTGTGTGTATGTGTGTGTATGTGTGTGTATGTGTATGTGTGTGTGTGTGTGTGTGTGTGTGTGTGTGTGTGTGTGTGTGTGTGAAATGAGTCCAGCAGGTTGTTTGTACACCACTGTTTGTGCCTGGGAGAGTTGCAGACAGATTGAAGTGCAGATGAGGTACAGTAGGTGAGAGATTAGAGAGGGACCAAGTCAACTGTGTGTGTGTGGATTTTCTGTAGGAAATTACATGTTTTTGTGTCAGTGTATACATATCTAAGAGGATTATGTATGCACATGTTAAAAAACAGAACATAATACTGCACAAATAAGACTCACATACCTGAAAGCTTTGTGTATACAGAAAATGTATGCCTACAATGAATAAATATTTAAGATTCCACCTCTAAGAGGGACTTGAATGATTTATATCCCTCTGTTGTGATTTTAAAAAAAACAACATTTCCCTGCTTTTCTGTGTCTTATTGAAACGTATAGAGGAGGAGTTGGGAAATAGGATCTTGGATCTTGCTCTGCTTTCTGTGATTAGCAAATTGTTAGGCAACGACATGTTGCTCATTTATGACTGTGTCTTTTGTACATTCTGAAATAGATCCAATGATGTGATTTTTCTATAATATGAATAACTTGGTTGTGATTGCCTCTGTTGCATTGTGTTTGTTAATTTGTCAGCAAACATTGATTTATCTTCATCCGTAGTTGTGACAAGAGGTGGATATTTTTTATAGATAATTACATATCAGAGACCTCGTGAGAAGCAGTAAATTTTCCTCCTTGGGATGATAACCCATTGTGAGGGCGCAGTTTCTCCACAAAACCCTATCCATAATAGATTGTTATTGAGCTGAAGATCATTTTTCACCTGGGATGACACAGTAGGGATTTCTCAAAATGTCAACAGCTCAGTGTGATTGCTCAGTGTGACACAGTTATCTCATTTCATAAGAAACCTAGCCTTACAGTCAGGGTAGAGCTGTGCTATCCAAAGGAATCTAGCCGAGGGTCCCTATCAAACCTGGGAGCTTTGGGGAATGAAGAGTCACTCACGATAATGCTTCAAATGGGAGCACATTGGATGTTTAGCATGTTTTGCTGTGAACCTCCAAGTACTGATAGAGGATACGGCCACCTGAGGGCTCTGTGTTCGCAGATATATCCACTAGCAACCCTGTAGTGAACTTAAAAACCCCTTGGAACTCAATGCACCTCCTTTTAATGCAGTTTCCTCCCTGGCCACCGCTGCTTTTAATCTCCATGCTTGATCAGAAATAAAATTCAGGAACATGTAGTTAATCACCATGGCGGGTCCAATGTGCACTCCTCTCACCAAGCCTGCTTATTGACTCAGCCAGCACCAACAATCAGCCTACTAAGCTTTTAATCTAAAACACAATTACCACCTATGACTCGATGGTTCCAGGCAATAATGTTTTCTGTTACTCCATGGGAACGGCTGCTATAGCCCTAATTTGCACTCTGTTGGCCAGTTAGACCAATAAACTGAAAGGCCGGACAGATACTTATTTGCAGTCATTTATTTGTGCATGTATACATATGACAAAACCACTCTTCTATAGTCAGTACTGTTATGATTATGCACTAAGATGGCAAACACAATCATTAATAGATAATAAACATAATACAATCCATTGCCAGTGAACAGTGTAATACAATAAATCTGTAGTTCACAACAGAATGGTTTTAGTTTGAACACTCTGGGCAGTCATTGAAAAATACAATTATGTTGTAATCATCAATAGTTACCAAACAAATAGTTAAGCTTGTTTCTAACTGCTGTTTTGAACTGATTGGGGTGGCATTGGGCTAACAGAACAACAAAACATTTTCCAAAAAAAAAATGCAGCAACCACCATAATAGTATGAATCATAGTTTCATTGTGTTTTTATCTCTCACTCCGGTGGGGTTTGTTCTTGCGATGACAGGGGTGCATGTAGAGGTCCCTAGTCTTGTTGTTATCTGTGCAAGGTTACAGTGCAGATGGGAAGTTAGATAGTCCCACAGGTAGCCCCCACCTCCTCCCCGCTTCCCCCTCTCTCCACCACCAATGCATTTTTCCCTTCCAATCGTTCTGGAGACTGGCCCCTACCACACCTCTCTCTCCATTTTTGTATTCATAGTGAGACCTCATCATACAGTATAGTAGCTGTTCAAACATTCGCAGAGGGGACAAACAGAGGAAAGCAACATGGTTGGGAGAATGCATCAGCCCTATTAATCTGACGAGCCCTCTAGACACAGAAACCTATCAGAGAGCTGTGGAAAATAGCATGTCATTTAAAGTATATGAATGCGTTTGCATGTATTTGTGTCATACCTTCAAAGAATGCACATGTCAAGAGCATAAATTAATCCATTAAAATTGACTTTGCATTAAAGAAAAATACTATGACTGTTACTTCCACAGCAAACAAACTGACTGATTTAGCAACATCGTAATGGAAATATGAGAAGGTCCTGACCTCTTTACAGTTACTGACTGGCTCATTTGAAGGGGGTTAATGAGGTTTCCAATATGTTTTATCTTGAGCAAATGAAACACACTAGCTTTCATGCAGACTACAATTATAAAGTTAATTTTCTAAATATCTAAACAGCCATTTTCTTTCTCACAAACTACATGTGGTGAAAGACTTGTATTTCAAAGTCACTTTCAGACTGCAGGTTAAAGTAGCTTAAATATCTTTATTTTGTGTTTTTTGGGTCAGACAAGACATCATCAAGATGTCACCATGGGCTCGCAGAAATTTAGATTTAGAAATTTATATTTTTTAACTATTTGCTGACATTTTATAGACCAAACAGTTAATCGATTAGCTGATCAATTGGGAATGAAAATATCTGTTAGTTGCAGCCCTACTCCATGCAGCACAGAACGGGGATTTTTAAAGACAATTACATAATACAGTACTGTGATCCAATAAAATGTCATCTTTAGAATCAGATAATGAAGAATGTGTTAAAATTAAAGTTTACCTGTAGTCAATTACAGTTATTAAAAGTCACAACCGCAGTTAACTAAAGTAGAAGTCAGCAGGGCGTACAAGTGGAATTTTAAATTATAGCCTTTTCAAACCACTTTAATGCCCCGTGGCTCTGAACAGTCTGTTGAAGCCTGAGTAATAGTTTCCGTCAATGCAATCTGATGGTGCACACAGTAGAAACTATTTTACGTGTGTGTTTCCAAATGACACAATCTGACAATGTGACATCAAAGAATGAACTAATTAAATAAAATCTTTGCAGTCTTTCTGGGTTTACTAAGGTTGTTGTGGGGTGTCGAGCTGCAGATGAGCAAAATTCTGACAGCCAAATAAACAGGACTAGGAGCATAACCCTAACCCGACATTGTGTGTTTGTATAGCCCTTAGTGGGTTACAACCTCAATTGTCTAAGAAGAAGATCCACTTGCTTCTACAAGGAATATCTCCCACGAATACCTCAAAAAGAAATGCACCGAAGAAGGCAGTCACAACCTGAAACCTTACTCCCACTTTCAGAAGCAGACTCACACCAACATGAATATAAGGATGCACACAGACCAAGAGAAAAGGACACACAAACTAAATTGGCGGTGACTGTAAGTATCGTTTTAGGGGGCGGCATGGTGGTTAGCATTGTCTCTTACTCACAGCAAGAAGGTTCTGGGTTCAAACCTGCCGGCCGGCTGGGGCCTTTCTACATGTTCTCCCTCTGCCTGTGTGTGTTTCCTCTGGCTGCTCTGGTGTCCTCCCACAGTCCAAAGATGTGCAGGTTAGGTTACTTGGTGACTCTAAATTGCCCATTTAGAGTGAATGTGAGCTTGAATGGTTGTCTGTTTCTATGTGTGAGCCCAGTGATTGACTGGTGACCTGACCAGAGTGTACCCCGCCTCTCGCTCAGTGTCAGCTGGGATTGGCTCCAGCCCCCCTGCCACCCTCAGCTAATGGATGGATGTAGCTTGAGCATGCTCTTTAAGGTGGAAAAGGCAGCATCTATCAAGAGTACATCTGCTGTCTCCCTCAGTTAAGAGAAGACATATTGTTGGAAATGAACAATGAAAATGTTCACTATCCTGTACAAGAAATGTATTTACACAGGATGAAACAGGCAGACGAGAAATACAAGGAGAGACAGAAGTGTAACTAGATGAAAGGAAAGCTGTTATTTGTTCACAATGATCTGATGTGCAATCACAAACATTAATCTTCTATCATATGAAGATTCTATCATGTACGTCTTTTTCTCCTCATTGTAGTAAATAAAAAGCTTTGCCTTCTGATAATACAAACAATTTAGCAGTCTCGGTTACCCTACAAAACAGGTATTTATATTCAAGAGCTCTCTGAATTTATCAAAGATAGCAGAGATGGCCATTGCTGACTTGGGTTTTTAGCAATGAATATAGCGATCTTGCATAGAGGTAGCATGCAGTAGGTGTGTTGTGTATGATAATGCCACATGTGTAGTCCCTTTTTGAATAGATGCAGGTAGTGGTTATAATCCGAGCACTATCATTCATACTCCAGCCAGAAAATGACTTCTGATATTGTCCCAACAACAAATTGAGCTTCACAAATGTATAAATTGAACTTAACAAATGTAGTGCTCCTTGAAAAGCTATTGCATTGGATTGCATTATGTTGCACAGCAGTTCATGCCATTGTGTCTGCCTTTTGTAAATCCCATTAAATGTGCTTCTAATTTGGCTTTTAAGGGTTGCTGTGACAAATGGCTACTTTGAAGACTATTGCAGAAATTTACCGTTACTCAACATTCATAAACAACACCCTTCATTCTCCCAAGGATAATTGTATTTACCTTCTGCAGATATTGAAATCCCTTCTAAATGTGGAAAACACTGGATGCTGTCTATTAATAGATACATCTGTGAAGACTTATTTGAAGCCTTTTACCTTTGAAACTAAGCATTACAATGGATATTCATAAGGTAATGTAAGCCATTTGGGCAGAAGCCTTTTTGCCCATGAGGTGTCAGTGAGTTACGGCTTAGCCCTGGTGGGCTGTCGCTTTGAGCCCTAATGAAGAGCAGTATGTCACTGGCCATATGGCAGGAGTCATGGTGTTAGTAAAGCCACTCAGTGCCAGCTGAGACATGCTATGATGGCAACTGTGCATGTATGTGTGTTTGTGCGCGTGTGTATACTCTCATCTATGTGTACAGTATTTGCGTGCATGCACTAATAATTGTGTTCCTGCATGTTTACCGTTTGTGTACAGTATAAGTGTGCACATGGGTGTGTATTTGTGGGTGGCAGTGGGTTGCACAATGTGCCAACCAGCCTGGCCTGAGAAAGCTAACAGACGGCCTGGTTTTTCATCAGTGCGGGTCAGTGGCTGAAAGTAAGGCCTGACAGGACCTGCTGGGTAGACAGACTGTCAGCCACATCAAGTGGACAAATGGGGCTGTCCAGGGCCTGGGGGCATCCAGCAAGGTCAGGGGTCATTAGCAGCGCATAGGTGTACGTGACAGCAGTCAGTGTCTCTGACCCAGGAGCAGCCCTTGTCAATATACTTGCATGTCTTTGTGTAGCTACTGGGACTGAAGTCAGCGATTATTTTCATTATCGATTAATCTGATGATTATTTTCTTGATCAGTTGTTTGTCAGAGAGAAAGTGCGCCCATTGCAAATCATCATCTATTTGGCATTTCTGTTTGAAATGGTCCATCAATTATCAAAATACTGTAGTTGCCAATTATTTTATCTGTCCATTGACTAAATCAATAA
Organism: Oplegnathus fasciatus; assembly: GCA_003416845.1. Taxonomy (NCBI): domain Eukaryota; kingdom Metazoa; phylum Chordata; class Actinopteri; order Centrarchiformes; family Oplegnathidae; genus Oplegnathus; species Oplegnathus fasciatus. The sequence goes on along the minus strand of NTHP01000557.1, from coordinate 330,954 downwards.
TTGACTAATTGTTGCAGTTCTAGTGGCTACAGTTATAGTCTTTGCATTTAGAATTGACTGTTGGGATTTTTACGTGCTGTCAGGAAGAGATATTTGAGTCTTTGGTCTTTTATGGGAGAAAGTTATTTGATCATTTTATAAAACAAAAAGATACTGCCAAAATATGCAGAAGAACTCCTCTTCATTCCTTTTAGCACACTTGAGGTAATCCACAGCCAAGAGTGGCTCCATTATTTCATGCAAAGTCATCAGTGTGAAATATAAAAGTAAGACAATAAAAGAGAATCTGTCTGTTTGTTATATGTTCAAGTGATGCAAATTATACTTTAGCCTTTGTGTCATAATCCGGGCATTGCCTGGGTGCATAAAGGACATAACAAATAGACTGTAATGCCCTGAAAGACATTAACAGTAATGACCTTATTCATTTGACACCATTACAATTACCCAGCCCAGGGGCTCAGCGGCTCTCGTCTCTCTCTTTCTTTTCAGTGTCTCTGTGTCTCTCTCCCTTTCACCCTCTCTGTTTCTCTCTCTCTCTCTCTCTCTCTCTCTCTCTCTCTCTGTCTTTCTCTCAGTCATTTTCTCTCCAGTGCTGCGATTCAGCTCACAGTTTGATTCACAGTCGCTTATCATGCATACATCATCCTGGCGAGACGTGTCTTCATCCGGCAGAACACACTGACGAGCATAAACACCCACAAATGGACAACAATAGTGCAGTCACATTTATCTTTAAACACCTTTTGAGATTTGAGAACGGGTGCGAAAGTACTGCAGTAAATTAGCACAAAACTGGGTAGAACTAATTAGCCACTGTTTTGCTGAGGGAGGTTAGAAGGGAGAGAGCATGAGAGATGAGATGTGTTTAACAGATGATCTATACGCAGGGTGCTTCGCCGTGATAACCCCCACTGAGAGAAATTATTGCTGTAAACAGAAGCTTGCATCTCATAAATGCATCTGCATTCATTTGACTTGACGGCGGGCCTCACGATGCCGTCTCTGGCAGCATGCGATATCTCTCTCAGCAAGAACAGTATTGACTACCATCTACGGTAAAACTGAGAAAAATGAGTGAAGGGAAGAGAAGAAAGAGGTGAGATGGGGCTTGCCATCTGGTGTGAAGGCAGAAAGCAACAGCACCTCGATGACCTCAGTGTCCGGACCCGCTAATTTGTCCAAGATACTACGTCACCTACAATATAGCTGTAGAGGAACAGGGGTGGGGGGGGCGGCGAAATGACCCTAACGTTGAGGCTGGGCACACACTGATTATGACCTGTCCTGTGAGAGTAATTCTTCTATAATGTTCAAGCTGCTCCAGGCTAAGGCAGCTAACCATATGCTAAGGTCTAAAGTTGGTTTCCTAACAAGGGCTTCTCTGTTATTCTTTTTTAAATATGGTCTTCTGAACACACAGTATTTCTCTTACATATGAATGTACTACACAGTATATTATTGCAGCCCAATTGTTCTAAGTGTCCGTGTTGCATTATAATGTATCCATTAATTGTCATGGCTATTTATATAGTTAAATATGGAATCCATCACCCGGCTCTCCAGAGCAATGTTTCCAAGCACCAAGTGATTGCTATGGTAACCACCAATAATTACCTGGTAACCATGATTGACAACAACCTTACATTTAATGTAAACGGACATGCAGTGTAAGAAAGGCTAACAATGCCCTCCCCTGCCTGCAGAAACTCTACAAAGGCACTACTGCTTCTGTTCTATAGAGCTTTAATTGAGTCTATCACCATGCATACCTTCTGGATTGTTTGCTGGCATAGCAGCCTGGGCTTCAGGGAGAAGAATGATCTTACAAAATTGTGAAGGTAGCCTAGAAGATAGTGAGAGCACAGTTGTGTAGTTGCAGGGAATTAACAAAACACACCATTATATGCTTGGAGTTAAGATCCCATTGGCCTCTCCCGTCAGCCAGGTGTAAGGAGAACTCCTTCATACCGATGGCCATAATAATAATAGCCATAATATTTACTGTCGGTGTCAGCGGTGATGAAAGTGATGCTACTGATAATGCTTGTAAAGAGGCAATAATTATGATTCATCTGTCTTTGTTTACAGTTGATAAGCTGGCCAGGTTGTTTGATGTTGATTTACATTTTGCTGTTCAGCCTGTGTGACATTTAAGCCTGCTTCAGAGAAGCCACCTCTCTTGATGCACATGCGTTGTGTCTAGTACTGCTTGTGTTTTTGTGATCAATGTAGAATCTGGTGTTTTTTTTTCACTCTTGCTAAAGCACCAGTTATCTTTTCACGATGATAAAATTTCAACTTAAACTAAATTTGAAATTGTATTTCAGTAGTATTGATTTGAAAAATGAAAAAGATCAAATGAAAAGTATGCTCAAGGCTGGTATTTACTGTTGCCTCTCTCCAAAATAAGATATTAGTATTAACTTGAGTGAAGCATCAATCCTTGTCCCTGACCTCTGACCTCACCATGAGCTGCACACATATTAAACTGTGCTATTGCATTCAGACCAGGTTTATCCACAACATGCGGCTTATTTTTCTTTTCTGCCTCTATGGAGATATTGCTGTCTATCCTTGAAATTATCTGAGACAGTCAAATCTTGATATACCAGAGGTTATTATTTTTGTTATTTAGTTTAATATCACTTTTAGTAGCATAATACAATAGATACATTATTTATCACCAAACTGCAAATGCAAAAAGCAATGGGATAAATAGCTCTAAAGTGGGGATTGAGAGAACATTCTAAACAACCCCAAAATTGTGTTACACTTTGAATATTTTTTGTGTTTGACTAATGTCTTACAGAGGGCAACCAGTATGATAACAATAGGCTTTCTCCTTTCTGCTTGTTCCAATTCAACGTAACATCACACATGTTGCTGGAGGCATTTAACACACAGCCTGGTTTGACTGGCTTCCTCAGATTAGAATATCTATTTATAGTACAACAGTTAAATTTAACATCAAACAGCCCAGATCAACCCTGAAATTTATAATGATTTTAAAGTAACATTTCTTTATTACTTTATTATTACTTTATTACTTATATTTATAATACATGATATGTATGTATGTATGTTACTGATATGCAATGCACTTGATTCATATTGGTCACCATCATTTTCTTTGTATTTGTTATGCAGGACTCAGTAAAACTTACATTTCTTTTTAAGAGTATTTATTTTGTCTTTACTCTCCAAACCATCAAAGCGGTATTCATAAATGCATCCCTGTGCCTTAGCTGATATGGTATACCGTGCGGTTTCTGAATAGCAAATAGAAACATCAAAACAATGTAGATTACTGCCAATGCCATAATTGCCTGTGTCATCCCAAAAATTAGTCTGACTCATTCCTTTTTTGAGAAAGTGAAAAGAGCATATTCTGATTGAATGATCACAGGGAGGTCCTCTGGGTGCCTTTATACATGTTAACATTTGTTCATATTGACCACACAATACAGGAGGAGTGCACGGCCCCGACACATGGTTTTAAGAGCCAATCAAGTGAGCTGTGGGTGGGCTCCATTCAAGATCATCCATTGCGGGCATGGTTGTAAAGCTTATATTGTTGTATGTATTTCTCTGTAATTTTACATACTGACCCCTAACCTCCTGTCTTTGCATTTTAAAGCATTTATGTTACTACCCAGTACTTCAATTTTACTGCTATTTTACTCCATTTTAGTTTCTACTTACAGTATATTGACTTATTTTACCAGGTACTGTATGTGGGATACAATCACCTATGCTAACTTCTAAGCCTTAGTAAATTGGCACGGTAGCTTGTAGCCAAAATCTAAAAGTCCATTATACATTTTTATTATAAATCTTGCCTTTTATTATAAATAAAGCCTTACATTTTTGTAACGTTTTTATCCTTGAAACTGTAGCACAATATGTTATCCTAATAACAGACTCACACTCGTGAATGGAAAAAAAAAATAAAAAATACGCATGCTGAAATATTCAAGCAACTTTTCACAGTGAAACTTCAAAAACTTTAATTTAGAACTAACTACAGCAGAGAGCACTTTGACAGTCAGCAAGATTGTTAGAAATGACACCCTCGTCTGAGCAGAAACAGATGTGTCGGGAACCAACTGTTCCGCAGAGATTTATTCCAACTCCTTCCTCTGAACATAAACATATGCACAAGGAACAAAGTAGGTCCTTCTAAGTATCTTTACCCTATCTACTAACAGCTGTCCAACAACAGCAGTGGCACTTGGAGCCCAGATGCAACTATTAGATCTAATTTTCTTATATTAAACAGAAGGAAACTGCGAGGTACTACAGATACTACTGTTCAAAAGCCATGCAAATTGTGAAGAATTGGGTTAGAACTTTAAGCTTAAAACAAAGCAGTCCTTCCATGACAATGACTCATAATTTCCAGTTTAAGTAGACATAATGGCTCAGTTAACCATAAATTCAGTACTATCACAACAATTACAGACTGCAGAAGAAACTTAAAGATAAGCATCTGTGTAATTTCATTTATTTCCTATCACTATTAATGCCTTTAATTTTGAACTCACTGATGTATTTGCCACAAGCTACTCCTGTCTCTGCAAGTTTGCTTTATTTAACAAAGGTCATTGGCTCCCATTGTTTAAAAAAAATCCATCCTAGATAGTTTGCAGAGGCATACTGCTGCCTTGGCTAACCTAATACATCATTTTAAATGAGATGATTATGGTAATTTTTAACATGACTTGCAGTTATACCAAAACTAAATCCACTATGCTTGAATTGAGTATGAGGAGATAATTGTCTCCACGTAGCCCACCACTCCGTCTTAAGTTTTGTTTTGCAGCTTGATTGCCACCAGAGGACCACAATAGTATACTCCAAAGGAAAAAGTGGACATTTTCGCATTAAATGTGGTAATTAGCTGCACGTCTGGAGAGATAATTATAGCTGTCAACTCTTATTGTGATATTGCTGCATTCTGGTCATAATAAATATTGTAGGTAATTGGGTTTGAAGAGTGGATTGTTTGAATATGAATAGCGTCTAGCATTAGATTTTATTATTAAAATTATTTCAGGTGTGGCTGCTGAGCTTCCTTTGTTCATGCAGGATATTCACAGTACCGCGTGTGTTCGTGCGTGCAAGGGCAAGTGACAAGGCAAAATTTTTTGTGGTACCTTATTCCACATGATAGACTGTCTTTTTAAACTGGCTAATACAAAGGGGGGCTTACATTGTGGTCTGGGAGTGGACTGGGACTGTGTGTGGCTGTGTTTATGCTGTGTATGTGTGCATCTGTTTTTTCTTTTGTGGATGCTTATTTGTGTATATGTGATTATGTTCATATTCATGTGGATGTACATGGATGCATTTCTATGCGTCTGTGCAGGCGGCTCCATGTGTCTGCTTGAGATTAATCTAATGGTGGGAAATTCAATCAGACCCTGCTGTTGAATCCACCCTGCGAAGATCCATCAGCAAAGCAGGGGACATTTACACAGCAGCAGCGAGGGGACATTCTTTACAGCACAGACAAAGGGGAGGAGGAACATGCCGGCACTCTGGACTTATTTCAGAAGCTGCCATTTGTGCAGGCGTGGCGCTGCGAGCGGAGAGAGCAGGAAAATGACAAAGTTAACAAAAACAGTGAAAGTCAAAGCAGATCCATGTGAAATAATGCATGTCATTTATTCATAATGTTCCCCAGCTTTGGTCATGCTTTGGTCCTGGCAAATTAAATGGGCCTCCCTTGTGCTGTCATGTGGAGTTTTCTCCCTTTATCTCTGGTGCTTTCTTTTTTTTTTTTCATCTTTTGCTCTCCCATCTGTTGGAAATGGATGGTCTAGGAAAGAAAAAGAAAGAGGGTTAAAGTAGACGCAGTCATGAGAACCGTAGATCACTCTTCACGAAGCTCAGTTGATGATCGTATTTTATAGCACTGAGTATTATTGAATAAACCTTCATATTCTCTCAAATACTTCTCTGCCATCGATTAAGTTTGCTCAACATAATAGAACTCACTCGACCGGCAGAACCATCTCCACGCACAATATGCAGCCCTTGTGTGCCTGTGATTGACTCAGATTTGAACAAAGATATATCTCTGATGAGAGAAAGCGATAAAGAAATATTAGTTCACCATAATTTCAGTTAAAGGAGTATTGTTTCATTTATGTGTGCACAGTTCAGAGCCACTGTTATTTTTGCCCAACTAGGCAAACGGTCCACATTTAAACACTGGAACATGTCTTTTCAAGTCTTGGCAAGATGATAAAGATACTCCTTTCCTCAGGTAGGATCGCATACCACAGCAGGGAGTGTGCTTGGAAGATTTAAGTACTTACTGTAAAGCCACGTGATTGCTGACGAACCTTCATGTGTGTTCAAGCATATAGATTTTATGCCCCACTTTTGAGAAGGTCTCCACCAGGGCACCAAGCTTGTGAATGATACTGACGTACTGTGTTAAATATGTTTCTATTTTCATTTTCTTTTAAACTTCTCAGTGCCGCTATATAGGTTCATGTTTAACATGTAGTTGAACCTTGAAAGCACATGCACATAACAGGAAAATGTCTTTTATAAATGGCCCACATATTTTGTTGATGTATTGTTTGATATCTTGTATTGTTTGTGTGTGTGTGTGTGTCAATGTGTCATTATAACTATTATTCATTATTGAGGACATGTTTTACAGACTCCGTTCTAAGCATCAGTACCAAATAACATTAAGTCATTATCATTCATCACTCTGCTTCACAGCCCTTTACCTCCTAATTTTTCTCTGTTTCTTAAGATACGCATAAAGCTCCTTCAGTTTCTTCTCGCATGAGTAATCTGGCGATCTTTGGGCAAGTCCCAGCCACTGATAATTAGCTTGCTTGTCAAGTGGACACAACTAGATGAACAAGCAACTCTCTCCGAATGAAATGGAAGTGTAGCCATGGATATAGCTCTATGAAATTAACATCTCAGCCAATCAGTCAGTCCTGCCTTTCTGTGACTGCTGAAGTCGGCTGTGTTTCACCGCTGAGAGATAGCCCGCCGGGGGCCATGCTAGCCGGAATACAAGAGCCACAATTAAATCCCTGTGTCACTGCCATTAATGATGCTAATCTATTCATCTATCTGGAGATCTTCCGGCCTCGTCTCGTTGAGCTGTGGACACTGCTTTGATCAGGCTGAGATACTGAGGGCTCTGCACATGAAGGCAGCATAAGTCAGAAACCTTTGCAAAGGGATGTTGATGTTAGTTAGGAAAGATACACATTTGGGAAAGCATATCCAAACAGTTATAGAAATATAGAAAATAGAATTTACATATTGCTAACATTTTATTTTAGTGGACTGTGCTTTGAAACATTGCACATATGCACCAACATACCAAGACAAATTCCTTGTATGTGAAAACCTACTTGGTAAGAAATCTGATTCTGATTCTAGGATACATTCAATTATTGTCTTTCTAAAAGTAGCATTTTTGAAAGAGTCACTTTGCTACTTACTGTATTTACCAGAAAATACTGTGAATTCCTAGCCAATTTTAGGAGATGGAAAAGAATCCAAAGATGCAGTGAAAGCATCCAGTGCCTTGAGTGGAATCCAGCTTGTGGTTATGTAAATGCATCCTTCCTCCGCTATAGGATTATTCAAATGAGCTTGTTTAAGACCCTGCTACTTTTGTCTAAGCTATTGTGTAAGTCAGGGAGAAAAGTAATTGAATTAAAAGTGTGGGAATCATGAAGCTATCTATCAGGCAATATCATACCATTCCGGCATGTGCTGTCAATCAACATGAATGAAGCAGGCACAAGTGAGCTGAGGGGTGAAGGGAGACTCTATGAAACAATGAGAAGCACCTGGGTCCCTGTACCTGTCTACTCGTCTTTTCTTTTAGTAGGTGGTGAACTCTGGGGAAGAAACACCTGAGCAGAGAAAGACAGAGCTAAAGCTAAGAGACAGACAGGGAAGATGATGGGAAATTGGTACCACTTATCTCATTAGGCTCCCCCTCACCTCTCTGCACCTCCTCATGAATGCTCAACCTGGTCTGGATTTGTGGCCAGTTTTAGAAAACACCCTTGCCAGGCACCTTTGAAGCAACTTAATTGTATTTGTTTTCATTTGCCTCACATAAAATTTTGATGGACTTAATGAAAGTACTGCACAGCTTGGTCACAGTGGGTTCTGGTTGCACTGGACAGCTCACAAAGTCTCTACCTGACTAGGGAAACCCACTCAACTCCAACAGTCGTCTCCCAGGTGAGACACAAGGCCTTGAGACCATGCTTTGATTAAAGAACCTGCTTGATCAAGGATCTCCAAGTAAAGGAAGATAAGAGGGGCATTGTGGCATAACCATCATTAGCCAAAATTAGCTGGCAGATAAAAGAGGGAAATGGGAAAAAGATTTTACAGCAAATTAGTGATGCGGATACAGTCACATACAACACATTTCACTGGCATTTTTTACTCTTTAGTAGGCATTTTAATTGTTCAGCTTCCTGCAGTAGTGTCATTGCCAGTTTATTAGTTACACCTAGCTAACACTAATGCAGTCTAATACAACAGTCTCACAGTAAATCCTACCTTCATGGAGGTTATAATATTCAGTTTTGGTTGAAACGGTTCGACTTTATGGTCTTTTTTGAGGCTGCACTTTGTTGTACCAATGAATTATATGGTGTTATTTCTAACATTGCGTCCAGCCTTTTTGTAAGACATTATAAAAACCATGTATCAACATGTGTATGTAAAAAGTTTTTGTGTTACTATTATGAAGCAAAATTGCTTTGTTGTTGCGTTCAAATAAGGCCAACATTGTGTTCACTTCATTTGAGAAACTGTAGTAATGCAGATGACAATCTCCAGGAAAAAACAACATAGAACTTGTGTGTTGTCGGTTGTAATCAGCCGTTCCATATGTTGCAGAAACTTTTGCGATGCTGTCTCAGCTGCTGATTGTATAGCAGGGCCAGGTGTTGGAGAGGTACCTATCTTCCCCTGCTAATGTGCTACAAGCTCCCCTCTTGTGAGCTAGCTAGAGTGCGTTCTCACACAGAAGCAGGAGGGATGTTCATCTCACGAACATTATGGAACTTTATATGCCGTCTCTGTAACTATCTCTTTCTCCCTATTTCTGTCTTTAACTCTCAGTATCTCGCAGTCATAATGGATCATTCTCTGTAACAGTTTAAATGTGTCTAACGAGTAAGACCTGAGCTAAACGTATTGATAACATGTTTAAAGCTGAATTTTACAATTAGACCTGTTATTAGACCGGGTGTTCAGTATTTCATTTTACATGGAAAGGATCATCTTTTACAACTCCTTTATATGAAGCAGCAAACAATGGCAGGTCATTTTTGCAGTTTTTGTATTCGCCAACTTTGCATCTGCTGTGAATCCTGCTATATTTGATATTATTATTACCTTTGGAAATACAAACGCACTGTTTTTCACTTCATCTACACCTGGCCTGAGATTCAGTCACATTGTGAGCTCCATCTGGTCACATTCCAATCATGATGGGTGCTGTATGTGTTTACACTTTGCATAGCTCTCTTTCTTAGACAACCTACAATAAGTTAAGTTCTCTAAATAAATGGCCATTGAAGGTCAAAGCAACATAGTGCTGCATCATTTCCCCCGTTCCCTCCCCTGCGGTCTCTCTTTAGAGTATAAAGCTGCATGTCATTGCTGAGCCCTGCTCAGTGACTGGAATGGAGCCACTGTGTACCAGAATCTGCATTACCCGCATGCGTGTGTGTATGCATTTGAGTTTATATGCATGCCAAGGTCAGTCTGACTCCCCCGTGTGCAGGGGTCAGTCTAGGGTTCAGGTTCCTCTTTAATGCTCCATCACAGTGGGTGGCACTCAAGCCACAAGGTCTAAAGTCATGACTCTGACTGTGATTGCTAAATGCCCTGCAGATGTTTCGACATTAGCTGTTGAATGTATTCATTTAGTCAGCAAATCAATGGGTAACTGCAGCAATGCACTCAAGTGTAAATTATTTTTCTTTAGTTTATTTCTTTAGAGCCTCTGTGTGTAGACTGATATTTACAGTATGAGAGTTGACACTAATAGAGCACTGTTTACTATTTACGCTGTTATCACTGTGAAATTCACATGCTGAGATTTTTTGAGACGGACAGCTGTGCAGCCATTATGCAGACACACCAATGTAGCTCTTAATGGTGGTGGCACAGATGATGATTACTCCATCTTCTCTAAAACATTAATCACAATGTATGTACCCGAGGTGGCTTAATTCCACCGCAGTTGTAGAGAACAACTGCATTATGTTCATTCATGCAAAAACAAAGAAAGGTGAAGAGAGAAATGAAGTGCAAAGTTTCTCCTGAACTCCATTATTCTGAAAGAAAGAACTGCTGCCCCTGAAGACAATGTCATCACTGCTTGTTGAACGGGAGCTTGGCAGGCTTTCTCAGTAATTTAAAAATTAACAACAGCAGCAGTGGCCGCAATAACATTAGCAATTGCGACAACAATGCTTATTTTGCCCGGAAGAGCACTTCCTCTCACATTTTATGAGATATGCTATTGGACAATAAGCCTCCAGTGATTTCTGACTGTGACAGCTTTTCACATATTCTTGATTGCGATTCTAATTGATATTCAACTGAATGGCTGCGCTCTCACATTTAAGCTTTAACAGGTTAAGACGGTATTTTTATACGGTATGGTATATACAGTATTATGTGCTACACAAAACAATTTTAAGCAGTTTCTTTACACTATCAGAAATAGGAGTACAGTTTCTGTTCCCCAAGGTACAATCTACGTACACTAAAGGGCTAATTATTGGACCTCAAGGTAACTATATGTATCTTTTTGAGGGCAAAAAGGTACATATGTGTTCCCAAGCAGTAAAAGGTACATATATGTACTGTTTCTTCTAAATGTTAAGGTACAATATCAGGAGACAGTGTGTGTTAGGCCAAATACCAAAAAAGTTGGGTAAAATATTCATTTTACTTTTAGATTTGAAGGTTTTACTGTTTCCTTATTTGTTTAAGGTAGATTTTAACTTGTAGGCTATGGTTGAGTAGCCTTGCAATAAAAGAAATAAAAAAAGTGGAAGGTCCTGAATCCGGAGTACAGATATATGACTGATTCACTCTGAATTAAATATTGGACCTGTTTTTCATGAGCAACATTCTGGCAATAAAATGGAATTTTTTCAGACAAACAAATCAGGAGAAAGTGAATTTGTTCACGTGTAAGGGTACAAATATGTACCCAATGTCATGGGTACAACAGCTGTACCTTAGGAGGGTACTGCCCCAGTGACAAACCGCTGTACACCTAAAGGTACAAATTTAGCACATTAATCCTGACAGTGTACTTTAAGCCTGTTAACCACATCTTACATGAACAAAAAGCACCGCAATCATGTCCTGCCTCTAGAATGATACAACATTGATACAATGATACAATGAACAAATCTTAGTAATCCTTTTATTATTTTCTTCTTTTAACTGGCAGCCCAGCTAGGCAACTCTCAGGGAGATTTTGAAGTCCCTGGAATAGCACAAGTACCATTTATTTTCCTGGGTGCTGAGGGGATTTTAAACTGCTGTCAGATGTGAACCGCTAGCCTACAGAGCTGTGAGTCTCATGGCATGTTACCAGGAATCCTGCTGCTGTTTGCCACATGCACTTAAACATATCTCTGTGACATCTCTGTGACAGCCTCTATAAAAGTTGCTACATGCAGCTTTTTCAGCTCCACGTTTATTTACACCATACGCTACCTGCCTAGGTGCCACTGATGAGACAGAGATATGGGCAGGTTGCTTGCGGCCAATACTAGACTTGCGGAGAGCTGTCTTTTTTTTTTTTTCGTAGATAACTTTGGAGGCAGTGAATGTGCTAAAACCTGGACTAGAGAGCGTGTAGAATGATGCAATAATGCACTTCCCAAGTCAGTGTTCCCATAGTCAGACTAATTGTCAGGTATTTCACTTCAGAGTTCCACATAGAAGGAATTTGAGTTGGTTGCCTTCTCTGGAAAGATGATCTGAGCTGAGTGGTATGAAAGAAAATGGAGACATGGAGCATTATTATGAATTATAATCATTCCATTTGGGGTTTTTTTTCCCACACACACTCAGACGTTGCACTACTGTGCTGAATTACTCTCGATTTGCGGCCAGCTGTATCCCAGCAGAATTGCACGACTTCTTCCTGTGCTATGTCGCAGCCTGGCAGTCAGCCAGACTGGAAGGAATCTGTTCCTTTATTTCCCTTGTTCATTTGCCGGTGCATGCCCTTTTCCCCTCTGTACTGGGCTAATCTGGCCTGACAGAGTGGGTGTAACATTACATAAACCCTAGAGCCATCCTGCCGCTTGCTAATTAACTCTGCTCATCAGCGAATGCCGTATGAAGAGCTGCATTTATAAAGCGCCATACAGTAAGCCCATGGGAATCTCTTCATGATCAAGACAGCAAGAGGACTTTACGAGGAGCAACATTCATGGTTACTTCAGTCATACTTGGATATATTTTAACTCAAAACTGTCAGGTTGCTACTATTGTACACTTGCCTATTATTGTGAATGGCATTGAGGCGCTAGAGTAATTGCACCATTTTAAATGTAATTTTAGTATTTCAATATCCGCCTCTTTGCACTGTGTTGTCTCTCTTTTGCTGTCAAGCATCAAACAGCTGCGTTCCTTCAGCACAGAGCTCTACCTCCTTCCAGAGGGGTTTGAGTAGGTGGATTATGAGAGCAGGAAAACAAACTTCAAAACAGCCTTCCCTGTCACATCGCTCACACAGACTGTTCCCTCACACTGTACCTCCTGCTGTTTAGAATCCATTTACAGTAAAAAAAAAAAAAAACATACATTCAACCTCATGGCACTGCAGTGAGGAGCTGTTTAAATAAGCTGATGAACAATGCTACTGTTGTCCAACGTCTTCATTAAAGAGAGTAATCACAGCAATATTAGTAGATATTGATAGCCTGGAGCAGCATCTAAGAAGAACTTCATAATTAGTGAGGCGATTGTGCAGGTGTGCTGTAATTTGTTTCTTCTTTTGTGGGACCACGCTGATCAGTGGTAGCACTCACAGCAAGAAAGCCCCGGGTTTCCAATCTTAGCCTTGGTCCATTTTGTCCAAACTAAGCATGCTCTCCACAGGTTTAACAGACAGAAGACTCTGAGTTGTCCAAAGATGTGAATTTGTTTGTTTATCAGTACATTTATGAACAACTGTATTATGATAAACCAAAAAAGTCAAAAATCCAGCGCACACCAGGATACAGATTGACATTATTTTATTGGCAAATCACATTGAAAACAAAAAGGAGCGAACTACGCGTTGCGCATATTGCTTCATCAGATTCGCTCTGTGCTTAATTGCCATCAGGTGTGCCTTTTAAATAATCAGGTGCTGATTAGCGCAGAACAACAGGTTCACATTCCAATACAAATGCACTAATGTATGCATTCTGGATTTATCCTCTGTGATACTCCAACATTAATTGTATCTCATTCTTATTAGCTTATGGTAATGTAATTTATATCTAATTTTATACAGAAGTGTAATAGATCTAATTTGTACGGTAGAAATATAGTTACTATCGGCTATTACTGAAGTGCATTTGTATCGGAATGTGAACCTGTTGTTCTGCGCTAATCAGCACCTGATTATTTAAAAGGCACGCCTGATGGCAATTGTATTATAATGATTAAGGTTCATGTGATTCACATTAACCAAATATTTCCAACTAGACTTTAGTCCTACATTTTCTGATGAAAGTAGAGTTGAAGTCTGCAAAAATATTACATTAAAAGAAACAAAATGGAGTCTTTATTTGTGTGAATTATTTTCCATGTCATTGAATGGCTTTATTTTATCTACAACTCGCAACATGAAAGCCTTTTCAGTGTCACCCCCTAACACACTTCCACCCTCACCAAAAGAAATCAGACTTAAATGCTACAAATAGTTGAAAGACTGCTATGCCAGGTCAATTAATTTTACTATGCTTACTCCAAATTCTTCATTCAACTATAATTACTCAATTGAGGGCTTTAAGCAAAAGTTGAGAAATGTAATCAAAGAAGTCACTCTAAGCTGTTATAACCGAATCATTAGCATTTGAACACACTGCCTGTATGTGTCTGCCCGGGGGGGGGGCGGGTTCTTCCCTTTTGCCCAAAATGCTTGCTATGCTTGATGAGCTGACTCACAGTGATGACAACAGCATCATTAAACAACACATTGCAAAAGCCCAAGCAACACATTCACAACCCCTTCAGAACAGACAGCGAACATGTGCTTGTATAGGCTGAGTCAGCAGCACAGTGACTGCAGCGAGTGTTGGCTGCTGTCCTATTGCTTCAGCTGAGGTTGCTCCTCAGGTAAAAAGTGGTGAAAGATGCCATGCCTGTGTCTCCATCTATTTGGAAACACTCCCGGAGAGTGTGACTCAAACAGCCTCAACCTGACCTGCACAGACAGTTACCCCCAGGCTCAATCCTCTCCATCAAACATTGGCACATTCTAAGGCATTGCTTTCTCTGGTAAACACCTGTACTGTATGTGGTCATAGGTTTCATGTCCAGTTTTCATGCTATTATAAGAGTTGTAGTTTAATGCCCCATACAGTTTAGAGACAGGATAACAGCTGTTAGTATTCTAATATTTTTATGTTCCGCTGTGTTTTATAAAAAAAAGAAAGAAATCTCTTGAAAGATATTAAAAACAGTTGCAGATGGATGAGTGCTGAGAGTTTCCTTGTAACAAATGGTAAAAAGAAATCCCTCATGCATTATCCAATTAGGTAATTCAGTCTGTCACAAAGGTTTTGTTGCAGTACTGAATGAATAGCAGATGACTGGAGGAAACTTTCTATATAGTAGGTTGATAAGTTGTTACAGAGAAGTGAAGAGTAGGGTTTATGAGTGATTTTGCCTGGAACATGGAACAGCTTTTTGAAAGTCAAAGGTCTCTAGTTTGACAGTGGTAGTGTTAAACATTTATTGGCATCTCAAACGGCTGTTGGCACATAGCGGCAGTATTAGCAAAGTTGGCAACGTAAGAGGTGAGACAGCTTAAAAATAATGAGCTATGTGAAATTTAAAATGTTGACTATATGTTCTGTCACATCTATTCCCTCCAGTCTCTGTTTTTGGCTGCATGCATCCAGGGAGGTTCAATCCCTTTTCCTCCTGTCATGACCAGCAAGACAGGAAGATAATTGAGTGAAGAGTGAATTAGAGATCGTCAAAAAAAAAAAACAACTAAAAAAAAAAGCTCTATCTTCAAGGAATGGAAGTGCATTAAAGAGCCCTTCATGCCTCTTAGTAAATAGGAATTCAGACAATATTGTCCACTTTAAAAGTTGACATATGGTAGGGTAGACATTAATGTGGCAGAGTGTGTGGCAGCAGTAAGAAAACATCTCGTAACTTTGGGTTTGTGCCCTTTTAAAAGCTGCATTTTACGGTGATTGATCACTTAAAAAGAGTGAGTTGTCTTGTAACTGCATTTTGTCAAATGGTTGAAAAGGTTAAATGCATACCTATTTTGTGCCTTAACCACCCTGACAATAGCTGAGCGTGGACTGTTTGAAGACTGCTGTACATATGTTACACATTATCACATTTTATTATGCTTTCAATGGCCCAGTTAGTCTTTATTAACATCTGTAAGTTCAATCAAACTTTGATTAAGGCAATAATGCTAGTATGGCAGAACCCACATAACCACCCTACTCTGATTATTATAATGTGATTAAGTGTGAAGTGAAGAAGCATAATAGCAGTAAAATGGAGTAGTTTGATTGCAATCTCAGTAATTAACACCAGTCAAGATATATAAGTAAGGAAACTATGGGTTAGATTTCTTGGTTGTTCTGTCCAATATTTATCACCTTAAGATCATACAAGACAGTCATCTAAAGACCAAACAATTCAGCAACCACCCAGCTTCAATTTGTGGATTATATTCAGAACAGGTTACTCACATATACTGGAAGTGTACATTGACTGTTCCTACAACCAGCAGAGTAAGATGGCAGTAACCTCAAGACCACCCATCCAACATAAACAAAAGAAGATATCATATACAGTTTACAGAACACAGTAATTTACTGTGTCTTCGCATTTATCAGTAATAAACTAGGTCGTCTTGTAATTTGCTACAATGAAATTACATCCACTCAAGCCTTGGATTCACCCACAGCTACACTGCAGTGAAATAAAACCAGAAAAGGATCCATGCTAGACATTCAAACAAGAAGCCCACAGGACAATCTTATCTTCTCTGGTATCCCAGAACACCCGCCTGACAGTCCCAAGACACTGATCAAAGACTTTGTAAAAAAGCCCAACTAAAACTCCCAATGGACACTGCGAACTTGATCGTTTTCCTTTCAAAGTCTTGGATCATGTTCGAACAAGTCACCCTGACCCATCATTGCCAAGTTCAATCACTTCAAACACAAGGAACTTTTCAAAAGCGAAGGCAAAGAAATGAAAGGCACACAGTTCAAACTTAATGACCAATGCTCACATTAAAATCAATGAATTATGCAGTACATTAAGTACTTTACATCTGCAATATACTATGACTTAAACCTCTTTCTCAACCTTTTTTCAATGTCTGTCTACACTCTTTAAATATTGTAACAAATCTGAAGAATATCATCCAAATTAGTTTTAGCAGAAGAAAAAAACATCCTTTCACTTCTAAAAGCTCAGAGTTTTGACCATCTGTTCATCAGAAGAATAAATAACAGACAATGAACCAGACCTGGATGACATAATCACTTTTCATAACATACACACACTTTTTTTACCACATTGATTCACCATGAATGTAATGTCTACTTGCTTCTCAAAAAACAAATTAAATAAGTAATAAAATTAAATATGTGTGCATACACACCTACAAACACTTAGCGGCAACAAAAAGAAAAATCCTGTTCTTTACCGTCCTTCCTATCCCCTCCCTCTTCAGAATATCGACACTTTTTTTTTTTTACTCCAAGGCATTAGGTGGCTCACTGTGTCATGTTGATTGGGGTCGGTGCCCACTGGTATTAGGTGGGTGGTTAGGGTCCCCCACAGTCCCTCCGATGACAAGCCAAATGAGGCTAAATTAGTATAATCTGGTCAACCTGCAATGGACAGGCTCCCTCCCAAGGGTCAGGGGGCTGCTAAACAAGTTGGACTCCTTTGATTCAGCTCCTGCCCAAGAGTGAGGAACTACCTACCTACAAGCATCCAATTAGTGGAAGAGGTTGCGAGGGAAGAGGAAAATGCTAGCCATGTCAGTCCTGCGCTGTTGCCCCTAATATGATTTGCTCCAGTGTGTCCTCCACTGCTGCTGGGGGTATTCACGTGAACTACTTCATCAGACTGTTGCCTTAGTCGCAGAACTGGCAGTAGTCAAATCACTGTGCAAATATATATATGGCCAATGACTGCAGCTTTGTGCTAGGGAAATATAGATGGCCCAGTTGATTTGTAAATAGTTCATTTCTATGGGGAAAAGACCAAGGCTGCAAGTAATGACTGACATTGCTCTTGTTACTGTAATTGAATAAGTCTTGTCCTAATACTTCTCCAGGGTGTAATTGTGCTTCTTGATTAATTTTCTTTTATCAAACACTCAGTCAGAGCCTATAATCATTCATGTATAATGATGTAACTGAAATTCTTATGATTGAAAATTAATTCTAGCACCATTAAAGTCTTACGATCCCACTACACCTTAAAGGTGTAAGTCAGCCATTCTGCTCTCAGCCGTGGGCTATTTAGATCTGCAGCTCTGATAGCATTTAGCATGCTGGTGAGGAAAAGAGGGATGATCTACGCTGAAGCCCCCGCTGACACATCTGTAAATTGTCAGGTCATGCCAACAAATTTTTCATTGTGAAGCTTTATTCTCAGTCCCTCAGAACTTAAAAGAAAATCCTTCACTCAAGACTTACTGTGTTGCACCACTTGTAGAGGGGTAAAGCTTAAGCCACTGTCTGTAACTGTATCCCTGAAGTTCAAAACATGTCTGTATTGATACCTGCGAGAGGATGCACAACAAAAGTGGTCTGAAATGGTCTTTTGACCCTGGTACTTCATCTGCCACTGCCATTTATACGAGTATGATTACTTATTTTACATGACAATTAAGCAGTCCCAGAGCAATTTTAAGTTAATGAGTAAGCGCCCCTTCTCTCTCATGGAATAGTACAAGGCTGCATGACTGAATCATGTTGTTGACAGTAAATCTATTCATGGGGGAAAAAAACAATTATATAGCGCACAGAGTGTACTATTGCAACCTATTTGTGTTCTTATAATATGCATTGATTTATTATTATTATTCAATGCAGAGCCCACTTTACAGGCTGGTCTGTCTTTACAGCTAAATGAAGTTGAACTCTTCTGGGGATTTATCAGACATTCTCCTTTGCATGGCAGCAATAAGGAAAATTACCTGCTTGATACATTTCCACTACTTGTTCGTAGGCTACAGTTTGAAAAGGTAAAAGACAAAGGAAAGATGAGTGACTGTCATAGCTTATACATTGGTGTATTCACAGCTGCCTTAATGTGTGGCTTCTATCAGCCAGGTCTAACACTTGCGCACATTGTCATTTCTTGAGCCCCTGTGATCAGGTTGTGAAATAAAAATAGTTGTTACTGCAATTTTCCTTCAAGGACTTCCTGCTTGCAATCATCGGAAAACTTTCTCAGATGATTACACATAACAGCCAGATGATTGCGCGCAGGAAGGCAGATGTGTCTGGTTCTGATGGCACTCGTATCTGTTTAGAATACGTTTATCTTTTTCTATCTATATAATTTGATATTTAGTTTCATCTCCACTCTCTTTTCATTATCATTATTACTGCTATTTTTGGCTCTCTCTCGCCTTCACATGAAATCAATAGCTGTAAGTCAAGGCGCATTTTCTTAGAAAGTTTGAAAGTCATTTTGGTAAAATGAGGATAGAAGTAGATAAAGCAGGTTGAAATTAATTAGATATAAAGTGAATTATATCATGTCATTGTGAATATCAGAAGGTGCCATTTCCCTTTGACCTTCACTCTTAAGTGCATTTTTAAATGGGTTGCCCTTTACATTTGTGTATAACAGGTCAACTTTGGTATTGTTTCCAAACCTGTTGAAGGCATTTGTACCCAAGCACTGTCACAACTTGTTGTTGAAATGGCATTTTTCAGCAAGGTTTATCTGGCAGCTAGTGGTATGAAGTAATGCTGTGGGGCATTGTGATTGGATTTGCCTTTTGAATGTCTTGACTTGATTTTTTTTTCTTTTTCCTGAATGCCAAGTCTGCTAGCGTGCATGGTGTATGAATCTCACTGAGGGGACCAAAAGGAACATAATTGAACCACTAAACTGCAGCCCGGGATAGGCAGGCAGACATTTACCAAAGCCTGACTACTGCTTAGAGAATTCTATACATCCCTCTGTAAACAACCTCCATAAAGTAACAAATACTTGTAACCACATACAGTCCAGACCCATGGGATTATTTCCGACTCTTTTCAACATCAGAGCAGAGGGACAAAATAAAGAGCATGTAGCAAAATACCCGTCTGGGAAAAAAAGAGTTACTTTGAGATTTAAGCTGAAAGTCACACTTCAACCATATTCATTGTTTCATTTCAATTAAATTCAATAACTTTATTTACACCCAGTGGGGCAATTCAAAAATCAAATGTGGAGTACAGAGGCAACATCAGCAGAGCCTAATACTTATAAACTGCACTGTATTAGAATTGAGTCTGCCATGATTCTTATTTAACCCTTGCTGCAAACCTTCAACCAATGTCTCCTCCCAACAAAGCCTGTCCCTTTATAAGTCATATCAGATTAATAAAGTCACATCACTGCCAGTATCCCCACCAACCCATCCTCAGCATCCTATCCATTTCCAGCTCATCTCGTACATGTTGCCACCCCCACATAGGAAACACGACCGTCCTCTTGTGGCTTGAATTAGTGAAGCTCTGGATGGGATTTTGTGCCTTTATTTCTGCTGGTGAATGTAGAGACAGGCAAGGGATGAGATCTTTTTTGTTACATTTGCTGTTATTTATCTACAGCATTGTATATATTTTTTATTCCAGTGCGGTTGCATTTGGTGCAGACAGCATCATAAAGTAGCATTGTTGCTGTGGGTGACAAAGGCTTAGGTGTGCGTTTTGTTTCCTGTGTTGATGTGTGTTGCGTTGTGTCACTTTGATTATGATGAAGGAGGCACTGCAGATGAACAAGCAGCCCACAATTATAAACATCTAATAATAGCTGTCCTTGGGTGATGTTTCGTTCCCCCGTGGCCCCAGGCTATCCATTTAAATGAGCACATTGCATTGATTGATTCTGACTGTGATCACTTGCTTTATCCAAAAACTACTCTGTCCATACAAAACCTCAATAGTGATGGTGTCCCTGGTCATTGTGAACATTTCGAGTAAACATGTTTTACAAGGTTTTCTAACATTTTGAAAACTTACTAAAGTGGTTTACCATTATGTAGACTTTTCTGTATTGTCACTATTGGTCATGTCACGGGGCACTCTACATGTATATTTACCCTGTATTTCCGATTTCGACCTAAACCCGACATTGTGCATGCCATCTTGTGTTCTGTGATACGTTTGCTTTACTCTGCAGGGCTTTTTGAAAGTCTTTAGGCGTGTCTCTTCTCTGTTTAAACCAGACTAGAGAGATAGAGGTTTTTGCAGTAATGATCACACTGTGAGAGGTTGCAGAGAGGGTTTCAGAGGTTGGAGCAGTCACAGAACACAAACAGACTGAAATGCTGACAGGCACTAGGAACCACACACAACTAGCTCAATGCAGACACTTATACTCACGCACAAACACAGATGCTCACACGTTATTAGCACATAATTGCACGCTAATTGTGATTAATCAGGTAAGTGCGTGTGTGTGTGTGTGTTGCTTCATTGCCTCAGGCTAGACAGCCAATAGGAAGGTCACAGTCAAGGTGTTTAGAAGGGGCTGAAGGGAAGGCTAAAAGGGGTTGGATCAGGGGCCCACAGGGCCTAATTGAACACTGCAATGACAGGGCAAGTGAGGAGAGAACAGGGCAAGGAGCGTTTACTCTCAGGCCACCCATTTTAAAAGTGGTGTGATCAGACGTGCTGATAAGAGCAAACAGAATAGTCTGGTCCAAATAGGCAGAGCATCTTATCACCACACTGAGGGAAGGAGGGAGGAAGAGACAGCGAGAGGGGAAAGAATTCAGTTCAAGACAAGTTTTCATTATCCACAGAGGGAAATTTGGCTTTCCAACATTGTCTACAATAAAACCACCCAGCAAATTATGCACTAAACAAACATCAGTACACCCATTAATACTGTAGCTCCAAAGAGAGTCAATAGCTTAAAGGTGCATTAAGCAGTATTTTTCATATTTCCAGTGATAGTGATGTGAAAGGGCTTGTACTACTGATCCAAATGAGAATCCGTACCCCACTTTGCAGCATTTTCAGCTGCATTCAGGTCATTGTTTGTTTTGAAAAAACAAACAGACCAAAACACACTCAACCCACAAGCGCACACAACCCCACTGTATGCTACCTGCCCAAATGGAGGAGCTAATGAATGAATATAATCCAGCACACTGTTGGTGGACCGAACATGTCTCTGCCTCCCGTCTTCCACACTGCCAGTAGTTACCTGTTGTTGGAGAGGAACGAATTGCTGCAGTTTTTGATGTTTGCTGTGCTTTACTGCTTTTGTGATGCAGGGAGTGTTGAAGGATTTTGCACCACTTATTACTATTGAAGATGACAGTGAAAAGACAGCAGAGTATTCCTTTTAAAACAGTGCAGACGAGTTTTGGTGCAAAATACAGGCAAGGAAGATGCATAATTTCATGCATAAAATAAAGCATTTTAATTGCACTTTGAATGACAGGAGCACCTTGGTATCCTCTTGAGTTTGACACAGTGAAGCAGAAAACAGGGGTCATACAGTACCAGCTGAGACTGCCAGATTTATTGTGATGTGTACCTCATTCCAGACGTATTTGGTGCCTGGAGACATAGGCCTACCTGTCATTTATTAAACAGGTGCACCTGAGTGGAAATGCCATTTACCTGCCATCTTTAGAAACGTGCAAGTAATCTGTGTAGTGCCCCTTCACATTCATGCATATTAATTTGAGGGATGATTGTACAAAAAAGGTGCAATACAATTTTGCACTGTGCTTTGTTAATGTACTCTAGAGAAATCTGGACTGTAGCTAGGGCAGTCAAAAATGCCTTCCACAGAGTTTAGTGCGCTAGAGTTGAGTCAACACATTGACCTTACAGGGTATTTCTACTAATCTTCCAAGTCCCCACTGGTTTCATTACCAGAGCTCAGGCTGCCAGACTAGGCTACAGTACCTGTTAAAGCAGATTCATTGAATCAAGGTAATCAGAGAGTTCCCTTTGAAAAACAACCTTGGAAAAACAACTTCTACTTTATTGCTCTGATTAAATCTTTGTTTGTTTTCAAAGCATTGCTTGCCATTAACAAAAACTTAACTTTCCTGTATTTAATCAGTTGAGGAATGGCCTTGCATTCTAAAATGTATTGCCATGTTCTTAGTTAGGAAATATCCAAGGCACAAAATCATAAGCAGTGTTTCTTGCAAAATCTTTCACAAAATGTGTTCAATGGCTGTATTATGCCAGTCATAAAAAGTACAAAAATGGTCTACAATTCAGCTTAAAATGTTTGTAACAAATTCCATATGTGACATGAGCTTTTTCTTAATCTTCTTAATCCGTGATTGTGTACAAGGCTGGAGAAACTCTATGAAGCTTAACTTCACTGGGTATTTGTTCCTTCTAGATGAGTGAGAGAAGTGGATGGAGGGAGAGACTTTTAAACAAATACTGTAAAGCTTTGTTGTTTTTTTTCACTTCACTGTGATTAGAGTATTTGGAGTCATTGTGTAATCATTCCATTTATTTGGTTGATGGCACGTGCAAGAAAAGGTTTATCACACAGAGAGTTTAAATATTGTATGAAAGTGGCCAGAAGACAAAAATGGTACGAAACCTTTTAATGTCGTAAAAACCTGGCTCTTCAACTGGGAAGGCTCCTCAGCTACCACATGAAAGTAGGACTGCAAGGCTGTGTAAAATCAGTTTAAAAACCCTTGTAAATCTTCTAGCTTATCATTCTATAAAGTTAATTGTCTGAGACAATAAGCCCCAAGCATTTTAGCACGCTTTGGAGTGCCTAGGATTCAGATTTCTTTAAGTATGTCTCCGCTGTCTGCCCTAGTAGAATTTATGCTGAATAGTGTTTTGTGGGCAGACACCACCTAGCCAAGGTCCATGTTTCTCAGCCCTTCACTGAACAAATATACAATATTCAACATTGATCTTTTGCATGGCAAATAGGAAATTACAGTCTTGAAATATTCATCTGGCCTTTCTGCACAAGGAAATCACAGGAAGACTCACCCTTATTTTAGCTGAAAATAGAAATTCCCTCCAAGCCAACATAAATAAAAGTCACAGCTTTAGCTTTGGAAGGTCCTGATCCTGGAGTGATGGAGTTAAATGAGGGTTTTCACAAATGTTGCCTGGCAGTATGAGGTTACGTTGAGGTTTTTTTGAGTTCCAACTAGGTGTCCATGCCAATTATAATCAAGGCCTGGGACTAGCATGTGCCATTATTGCCCATATCAGTCTAGGCTCTATGATTAATGACTGTTCAAATATGGACGTGGGAACAATGACATTGATAGATGTCACTTTGCCAGTGACGCTTTTAACTCACTCTGAAATGGATTTGGTACAGTGCATGACTAACTGTGTGTTTTTTTTCCTCTCTCTCCCTGTTTCTCTGTCACTATCTCTCTCTCTTTCTCTCCTTTGCCCATCTGTCTCTTTTTCACTTTTGCTTCCGAATTGATGCTGCCATTCCTCTACACCAGGTAAGACAAGTTTTAAAGTTTTCTACACATATACACACACACACACACACACACTCAATATAAAACTAAAGGGCATGTGGTCTAGTGCAGAAGAAGACTGCTGTGTATGCCTTTGGACCTTTGCCTCCCCCTGGCCTGAAAAAATCCACACACTCACCAAGAAAGCACTGTTGTCTTCCCTGCTGATATGGCTTTGAACGCTGAATGGAATCACATTGGCCCACTTTGTCATAATCCCACACTAAGCCACAACACTGGGGGGGG
>NTHP01000557.1:289576-301053 GCA_003416845.1 Oplegnathus fasciatus | reverse complement strand
TGTGTGTGTGTGTGCAGGGTCCATTAGCACAGTGTGATGTGGCCCTGTCACTGCCAGGCTAGCTGGACACAACCGATGGCTAGGTGTGGAGACATACAGATGTTTGAGTGTGTGTTTACAAACAGGAGGGAGACCATTCTCACTTTTCAGTGGCTACTCATTATGCTTGTGGTGTTTACAAAATACTTAACTTACTCATATTACAACTTTTTGCTTTGGAAGATGATTCAGAAATGGCCGCTGACCCTGGCAAGTCAGTGTCTTGTCACCCTGGCCCACATAAGATGCATATGTGACAATTCCTCCATGCAGCTTGTTATCCTTTCTGCTTGGCTGGGTATCTTGTTAATGGTGGTATACAGTTTACTTGTAATGGAAGGCCTCATTGCTTGACTAGACTGCCAAGAGTTTAGTGGATGCAAGTTGCCTGCCTTGTTGCTCACTTCCTCTTGGCTTTGAATGATACCAAATCCATGCTGGCAAAGGTTTGGGTAGAGTTTGGGTTGGTGGAGGAAGTACATTTGCGTTGTTTTGATTCTTTTTCCATATGTCTATCTAGTGTCCATCATGTCTGCAAATTGATGGTTTTAAGCACATTTTTTGGGTAATTGCTGTTTGTGTTGTCATCACTTTGTCAGTGCCTTGTCAATGTTGACATCAAAGAGTTATTTTTTTGTGTGTATCTCAAGCTAAATCGCCACATTAATAATACATGTTGTCGACTGAGCAGAGTTAAGTTGCCAGATGTCAGTGTGATGCCACAAACATGGAGCACTACTCCCCAGGGCAACAGATGCCAAGTCATATAAACTGACAGGCCACTGGCCTTGTTTACACTTGCATGTGGTAAAAAGAAAAAAATAATAGTAGTGATAGTAGTTTCACATGCAGAATTCTGCTATGAATCTACTAAACTACCACTGCTACTACTACTACTACTAATAATAATAATAATAATAATAACGGCAACAACAACCACAACATCAACTTGGCCCGACCTTGTGACTTGTGTGAGGTCTGTGATGTCCTTTGCTTCTTTTTTGTGACTTTCTTGATTCTGAATGCTTGATGCCACTTCACTTTACTTTGATGTAAGCCATCAGCATCAACTTCCCTCATCCTCCATACTTAAGTACTTTGATATCCGGAGCATCTGAGTCTCACAATGCAGATCTTTTTATCAAATACTTTCTCTCTGATGTGCAGTATGTGCCTGACATGTAGACTATGGTAGTAAAACAAGAACAGAGTACTCTTCTCAAAGCTAACTCAGCCTCCCTTCCTCCCCACCTCTCTCAAATATAGTGCATTGCTTGGCTGACTAAATTAAAATGTCTTTATCACGTGCCTGCAGGTCTGCTCCAGCAGTTCAGTTTGGATCAAATTTCTCAGTATGAGCTGGCTTCAAGTTGTTGACGGTGTTTATTGGAGATTTTCTGCATCACTTTACCCTCATCGCACACAACTCACTTTGTTCTGACCTTTTTTAATCCAGACCCATTTAGATTAGTTAAATTGTGTTTTCCATGTCCTCAGAGGCCTTTTCTTCTTTTGTGTAATGAAAAGCAGGAGCAACTGCTGTATGCAAATGGTAGTTGAAAAGTCTATCATTTCAAAAAACACAGCTTGAAACAATCAATCAAGGTTTTGCAGGGGGTGATTTTTGTTATTTAGGCTGAAACATTGGCAGAAAAATAACTGCAACATTATTCCTATATGTATTCATTTTTGTTTTCCACTGAGTCTTATGATAACAAACATAAGAACAGTTCAATTTAATCATTGATGGCAAAAGCAACAAGGACATGGATTGAAATCCATTAGTGAATTTCCTTTAAGGTTATTAGTTTTCCTTCTTCCTCTCAAACATTTGTAGAATTGAACTGATTTGATCTACTGCTACTGGCGTGTCTTTAGAAGACGATTATTTTGGCAACAATGGTACAAAAATGTACAAATCTTTTCTTCATTTTGGATAGTCTTGTTCACTTTTCTTCTTCCCAGTGCTGGTGAAGAAGCATGGATGTGTGATGCAACCTTTAGCTGTAGTCTCCTTTTCAGCACCTTGTCATTGGCTTTCCCGAAGGATGCCAGATTGTGTGAAACCTCAGTACACCCTCAAGCCTCTTTTTTGAAATGGGGACCGCCGCCACTGTTGGGCTATCCAAGGGTACTGACATTGGAGAGATGTGTCACTTAGGATAGCAGAACAATATCCAGAGTTTTCAAATACACAGGTCAGTTCTCTATTCTCAGTGCCTTGTCAATGAGGGTCTTATTGACTGCCCCAGTGAACTGTCAAGGTCTCTCACCCTCCTGATTCTTCCAGCTCTGCCTTCCTTTCCCTGACTAAGAAAGCCTGAGTGGTGATACAATAATTATAAAATCAATCATCCATCTGTGGCCTAAGGTGCTATGGTGTCATGTACACTCAGGTGCTGCATTGTCCAGGTAACATTTATTCAGTTTATTCAGCTAACCTATATGTAGTTCTATTAAGCAACCCTTTTATTAAAGCATTCACTGGAAGAAATTTCAGCTGGGAAATTGTACTTCCACAGCAGCCCGGCACCTTTCACTCACTTTTGACAACTGCCATGTTGTCAGCTGAGCAGAACAGTTAGTTTTCATTGCCAAGGTCCACAGTGCCTAAATCTGTTCCTCCCCTGCTGTTTGCCAGTCAGCACAGGACTTCACCTCTACCTAACCCTCGTCTTACAGATCTTGAGCCCACAAAGATTCGGCCCCACATCGTGTACTAAGTGCTGTGCGCAGCCAAGTAACAGGGTTCAGCCAGATCCAAAGAACATCCCTGCATGGGTCCAGGATTAGGGCCGGATGTCCCTAGTCTGAGCAAGGTTGATCTTGATCTTTTTGGATAAGTCACAGGGATCTTTTTAAGTCACTGTTTTGTATCAGGAGTCCAGCTCCCATGCAATCCTTTTACTGCATTAAAGAAAAAAAATTAACATTACAGGGGACGGTCACCTCTGTGATCTGAGCTCTTGCTCTCCGGATGGCATTAAGCTTTTCCTGTTTTCGTATTGGTTTCCAAATAGGTCTGTATGTTGGTGTTATATATGTTGTTAACAATGTTCCGTCCATTATATTAGAAGAAACATACACAGAAACACAGACTTTGTCCGTTTTTACACAAAAGTCAAATGTCACACCAAGCACAACAAGCAGCTGTTCCTGCGGAAAAAACTCTAGGTAATTGGGGCTGTAATTATTACGCACTCCAGGTGGGATTAAAACCATTGACCAGCGCAGATGATGTCACCCCACCTATCCTAGAGAAATAAATCTATTCCAAGTAGGGCTTAAGACTGTGATTTGAGGAAAACACAACAGAGAACAGGGCATTCACATGGAGGTACAGCCCATCCCAGAATGCACCAGACAGAAAAAAAGAAAACAACTTGGACAGACCACTAGTTTATCACAGGGCATTCTGTGTGTTGTCCTATACGTGGGAATGATTTACATGTAGAGGCAGTTCTCTCTCTTTAAATTTAGCTGTTGCTTCTGTCCTTAACTGGAGTGGGCTGCTTAACAGAGGGTGCATGAGGTCCGTTTGAAAAGTGATTCCACTTTGCTGCCACTTTGGTGTGAAAACGCTTGCTATTTCTGACTGTATGAGTCAACAACACAACCATGCCTCAGTGGTGAATTATTAGTATTTAAGTTTGAAGTTGTATATTTGGGGTAGTTTGGGATAAAGCCATGTCTCACTTTTTCGACTCTGCAACAGTAAGAGGTATGATGCTGTGTAAGTTTAATGGAATTGGAGAAGTGAGAAATTAGAGCAGTGGGCGGTACTGGGGGGGGTACAAACCCTCTGAGTGGTCATTTTCTGCATGTTTAATAGAATGATTAGAGGGAAACTTGGGGCAAGATGGAATTAAGAAACTACACAGAGGGTTGAATGATATCAAGGTGACTGGTAGGAGAGGTGGCTGAAGATTTAAATTTGTCATAGGTGGTGATCCTGAGTATCAACGTGCACATCAGGAATTCTTGCCTCTGTCTTAATGTACTGAATAGCTTAACTTTGCCTTGTCTTTCACACAATGTGCAATGGTGCTATGGTTTTACTCTTCACTGCTTCTGGTGGGCAGCCCTACACACACAGATTTTTTCACAAACAAGGCTGACACTGTCTCAACACACTGCTATTCATCTTTGCTAATTAAGTCGGACAACACGTTAGTCACAGTTATGCTGACTATCAATCACACAGGGAGACCAGGAAACTGGGGGGCGGATGGAAAGACACATGATGAATGTTCCTTCCTGAGTGTCTCTTGGTTGGTCACATTGTTTGTGCCTTTATCCACTGGCTGTTTTGTATATAGTTAAGCACTGTATGTATTAGTGAGAGGTATTGCCATATTATAAAATAGTTGCAGTGTACTTGGTTTTCATTGGATTCTGAGGACTTGGATGCTCAAGCATGTGTACACATGTGAACAAGCACTCATTCTTCAGGTACTTTCCAGCGCATTTTCCAGGATTTCATGTGTGCTTAACCACTGCCTGGCTCAGATCAAAATAGTTCACGTTACTCCTCCTAGGTTTTACTGGATACAGATGAGATAGAAAATGAATTTACATTAGAGGGAATTTACAGCTCCTTCTTCATTGCACAAAGGTAAAAATGCATTTACAGTGCAATATGTCTGCATTTTTTATATGCCCATTCTAGGAATAATGACATCCAAATTCTTTAAATTAAGACCAAAAGGGTAATTGTGTACATTATGCAACTGATGCCTACTGTACATTACACTGCGCTTTTAAGTAGTCAGACTGGTGTCCTGGTGTGAGTTTCTCTGTGCCCCAGTCAGTTTTAGGCCCACCTTTCACCATTCAGATAAAGTTTCCTTATTTACATATACCTGAAAAGCCTGTAATGCCTGTAATGACAAACAGAATAGTACATCTGCTAAAATAAGGGGAGGATTGCAAAAACATAGACAAACATTCATTTTTTTTCATTTCATGATATGTTATTTTTCTGATTTCCTTTTTTCTCACCACATTTTATTGTGACTTGGTTATCCATAATGATAAAGAAAGAATAATTCATATAATTAATTATCTCATTTATTTACAATTTTCCTCTTTTTTTCTGAGTGAAAGTATCCCCCATAGTCCAGTAATGGTGACTATTAAAAGAGGCCACTGTCTTTAGTCCTTTTTGATTTTTATCTCAAAGCAGTGCACAGAAAAAGAATCTGTCAGACAAAATAAAGGACACATTCATCTTTATGCTCAAAGTGGTGAAGTGCCCAAGGTCTCCTGGTATAATAAGGAAATAAAAGTTTTAAAGCCCACCTCACCTTTTTCAGAACAACTAAAAGTATAAACTATAAAAAAAAGATCCTCTTTTTATTTGTCGTTGATGTGGCTGTTGTTTTCCCAGAGCAACATCCCTATTTTCATTATAATCTTTTTGGCTTTGTAAAACAGTGTCATTGATATGACCCCTATAGCTTCTCTGCAATACCTGATACCTTTGTCAAAGTGTTCTCTTTTACTCCATACCAATAAGTGTGCAGCCCAACATTTTTAAATATTTCTTAACAAGCCTGCTGTGAGTGGTTTAACCTGTTCCTGAGTCTTCACCTTACAAGAGGGAAATTCTCATGTCTTTGATATAACCTCTATTTCACATTTTCACATTGACCATCGAGTAAAGTAGCTCCAATAAGTGAACAAGATCTTATCGCCTCATCTATCACCTCACAGTATCTACTATCAGTGTACCACGCATTTAAATCTAGATAGGATTATGAACAGGATTAAGAATGTTTTTTTAATGGTTTCAACATTGAAAAAAATGAGGTGTATTAGATTTTTCTTGGGTTGGTCTAATGGGTTAAAAACATCAAATTTAATATTAATCTTCTTGATTCATAATTAAAGTTGTTCTGAAACTCAAGTCCTTCTCTCAAACTACACTACTTTCTGTGTGATTTAGTAGTGTTGTCATTTACAAGTGACAATTACTTCACCTGGATTCACGTCATCAGTGAACTAAAAGTAAATAATAGTGAGTCTACTGATATTAAAAAAATCACATTATAATGGTTAAATTGAAAAAAATACAGACTACTAAAGTGAGATGGAGCATACACCTGGAAGGCAAGTGTTCAAGGCAAACATTTATACAACCATCCACCACGCAGACTTCCACAACCATATTTTTAATTGCATTATAAATGAATGCACACTACTTTCTGCACTGGCCTTGAATGTTACCCAGAAAAGTTGCATAAGTTAAATACATAGGAGACAGATGCCAGTTCTATGGTAATGTTTGAGGCTATAGTCTGTGGTTATGTTGCACTGAATTGCATTATTGATTTCTATTTGTCTTCTCACTGAGTGTATATCACATCTGAATAGTTTTTTGTACTCAGCTATTGTGTTTCTCCGTCCTGTTGCACAATGTTTTTCTCCCCTTTGTCAACAGAGATATGTGATGTTTTGTCTGTTTGCCCAGTAAACACAATCTCAAGGTACAGTATAGCCCTAATGGCTCAGTTGGCTCAAAGCCTCAACAGTGTGGAGGAGCACAGCTCTGATGTGAAGGCACAGAAGTTATGCATTTTCCATAAAACATTACAGACAAGCCTCGGGTGCTTTCCCTTCTCCACTACTGCACATCACAACTGTTGTGCTTCTTCCAGTAGAGAGAGACGCTGAAAGAGCCTGCAAAGAGAATACCTGTCAACAGTTGGTGCATCCTTTGAAGCGCAAGATTGCTGTGTTTTTCTTTGATAGATGCAAGCAAACATACACAAGCTTGTGGCAGTATGGACACACAATCAATCGATCAGGTGTCATCAAAAGGATTTACTGTCTGGACTGATAGCATCCACCTGAAGTAGCCTGAAGATTTCTTACATGGAGTCTCACAGCTTGAGGAAAGAAGTTGTTGTCTGGTGGTACGAGAGCGGATACTTCTGTATCGCTTGCCAGATGGCAGCAGGGTGAACATTGGGGTGGGTATTGTCTTTTAGTATCCTTTGGGCTTTGCGCAGGCTTCTCGTCTCACTGGTGAGAACCAGAACTTTGTACACATTATGGTATAAGGTTCTGCTCCCGTTACGATTTGATTTGAAATAGTCACATTTAACACTGACATACTTTTACACTTGACCAAGGATGAAAGTGTCTGTGTGTATCATACTTCTACTGAGGGGAAGCTAGTAAGAAGTTGCTCATTTTATTCACACCAGAGTACTTGATCTTGATGTAGGCGGGTTAGGTGAAGTTAGCTGGTTAAATAAAGGGGCAAGGTAAGCGACTGCATTGGATCACCTGCTCTACAACAACCAGAGAGCTGCAGAAAATCCTGTTACTAATAAAGTGGTATGATTCAACCAATATCAGTTATTTAGTAGCTGAAGATTTTTTTTTCATTTACAACATTTTACTGCAGCAATCATTAATTGAGCAGCCATGTGTGGGTTTTTTTGCATCAGCAACCGGTTTTGGCTGCCAGGTTGGAACAGGACAAGCAGCGCACTAATATTAAGTGTTGTCCCTGTCAACCTCTGCCTGTTCTGCAGATGTGCGTATAAATTAGAGGTTATCAAAGAGTAACGTTGTTAGCACATGGCAGATAGGGGGAGGGAGGTAAAAAAATGAAGAGGAAGTGTAAAGATGTCTGTAAGCTGCATGGACATAGATGTCATCAGCTTAAAGGCTTCACAATGTACTTCTGTAGAAATTGAGAGAAGGGATAATTACTACTGTTCGATGGCGCTAAAAGAGGGCCATTATCACGACCCACAGAAAGAGGGCATACAGGAAGTCAAGTGTCCTCCTACTTTCATTCTTGGGTCTCTAGGTCTTGCTTTCATTTTTATGTCGCTTCCTTTCCTTCCATCTGAGCAGCAATCAATCTTGCCCAATCAGCTCAAGGTCAGCCCATCAACAGTGCAGACAAACTGGAGGAGAAACAGAAATAGAAAAAGATATTGAAGAAGATGTGTATACCCATGCAGAAGAGTGTAATGGGGTCAAAAAGTAGTAATATAAACACAGAGAGAAAAGAGGTGAAATGACAAGACAATGACATTAGGTCGGACTCTGATGTCACTTGTTCCCCTTTGTACCTTTTTAAAGCGGGATCGGCATGATACCATGTCATGGACTGATGCCTCCCTGTTGGTCTGAGTCGTAGGAGACGGACCCTTACTAATGTTGCATCATCTCTCAAATCTGACCACAGGCCGTCTGATATTCCCACTCCCTTCATTTCCCCTCTCAGTGGGTCGGCAGGGGCAGGTCACTGTTGTGACATCACAATAGGTGGTGCAGGTCCATACCATCCATCAAAGCTAAAGTGCCTATTAGAGGCCTTTAATATTTTACTAATTAAGATTGCTGAGTGCTCAACCATCATTCACTCCAGCTAAAGTGGGCTGGGTTCACTATAAAGTGTTAAGTGACATTGATTGCCCTACTGTAGTGTACCCTCAATAATGGATTTTAGGATATTTGCCTTTCTTCTTGTCTGCCTTACTGTGGTTGATAATGAGATGCATAGGAGTCTACTGAATATGTAATTGATGTAGTTTGATTCGACCCTCCTTCCATTTGACTCTGACCTTTGCCCTTACAGCACACCAGGGATGGATGGGATGTCCCTTGCTGGTGGCATCTGAAGCAGCAGTTTTATTTCCATTATCCAATTGGATAATTGATACAAACTCGCTGTTTTTCTCTGGGGTTGTCCATTTTTTGACTTTGACAAGCTCTGTATTTGCGCCACAGCACAGTCCAGTCTCGTCTGTGGTGAGTAAGCACTTTCTAATGCCGAGGCCTCCCTTGGAAAGAGTGGAAATGCGATCACCCATTGAAAGCACTAAGCCAGCTTGGCTCGGCTAAGCATGGCATTTTTTCAGAGGATCTATAGTTCACACACCCTCCATTTTTTTGCACCGAAATCCTCGGCTTAATTTTCACCTCTCAGCCTTGACACAAATAATGGAACAGGCCAAGATAAGGCAGATCTCCAGCCAGGGGCAGAGGCATCTGGGGCAGTTGAATGACAAACCAGCAAAATGCATAATTATGAGTGACTATATGTTCATGTTATTTCAGACTGAATGGGAAACAAAGGGTCATTTCAGCATCCGGCCTCCTTGGTGTTTGATTTCCACTCCCGAGGCGGG
Source organism: Oplegnathus fasciatus (assembly GCA_003416845.1). Lineage (NCBI taxonomy): Eukaryota > Metazoa > Chordata > Actinopteri > Centrarchiformes > Oplegnathidae > Oplegnathus > Oplegnathus fasciatus. The sequence goes on along the minus strand of NTHP01000557.1, from coordinate 291,859 downwards.
CTGAATATCAAATGTCAGTTCGAAAAGTGTATGTCAAACTCCTGCTGATGACTCAGAGCTTGCAGCAGAGTACAGCCTTTTAAATGTTTAATTATTAAAGAAGATTTAAAGTCTGGCTGCTGCAAATGATTGCTGATGCACGACTCAGCAATTCTGATAACTGGTCTTGCCCTCAGAATATTTAAGTTATAGTAATGATTACTAATGTCTATATCAGATATCATATAATTTCTTAACCGTTTGACAGTTTTGGGTCAAAACATAACACACAACAAGGCCAGGAAATTAGCTAACAGTCACACACTATGCTGTAATTAAAAGAGACACAGTACAAATTTCTGTATCATATGACTGTGTGGCAAAGCTATTGGCTTGGTAGCTCAAATGATTAAGTAGCACAGTTCAGTGTGCTTTAGTCAGCTGTAGTTTATGAAAATGTTAATCCTTGAAGCCAGGGTTGTATATTTTCTCACACATGACGAGTCATTCAGCTTGGTACGTAGCTTAGAATAACCTCCAATGTTAATATCATTGTGTAGAGAGAGTAATAAAAATACATGCTTTCCATTGAGAACAACCCACGACCCAAGGGATGATACCATACCTTTGCTCCTCATGTTTTTCACTTCATTTTCAGCGTATTTGCTACAAGGTCTCCATGTATGTAAGAATAATTATGTTTTTCTTTGAATAGGAGACAGTATAAAAATATTTTTAATGGGCTATTTAGCTGTGGATGAATACAAGGGACTATTCCTGGCAACCCCAGCGGCAGAACCAATGGATTTACTTTATGTCTGTGAGCACAGTTGCAGAGGAATTATATCAATGATATAAGTCTGTCAGCATATTTGTGCAGTTCAGGAGAAAAAGGAAAGAGGCAAATCATTATTTCTCTCAATTAAAAAATAGAAAAATAAGCATATGAATCACTTTTGAATTGTGCATCACTTCTTTTCAAGCACTAGAGACTAATTAAAACAGAGTCATTGGAAGGAGCTGATGTCTGTTGTAATTGCTAGACCTCTGATTCTCGTCTAATTATTTGTATCTTGTAATTGGAATTACAGATAATCACCAGGCTCCTGTTTCCTTATTGGCCCAGATAACTGGGTGTAGAAGGTGTAGGGGGTTGACTGCGAGAAATAAGAACAGAGTAAAGAAAGAGAGAGTGGAGATTAAAATGGGAAAAGGAAGATTAATTGTCTGTTGTCCCAAGATTGGCTCTCAGCTTCCAGCTCCTTGTCGGGCATTTTTACGATGTGGAGATGAAAAGGAGCCCTCGTGTCCCACATTCCCATGGTGATGAAATTAGGGCCCAAATGAAAGAGATAGCGAGACCCACAGTGAGAGTGAGATAAAAAAAAGGAAGGATGGAGGTTCACACTAGAGGACCATGAGAAAGTGAGGCACATCTGAAACAAAGCTAGAGTGACGGAAATGAAAAGGATACAAGATAAAAGGCCGGGGTTTTATTACTACACTCTACATTAGTTCAGTCCCCACTTGACCTGTTCACTGAACAAGAAAAAAATATTTTCTAATCATACCATTAGTTCTCGGAATATAGTTTGTAAACCCTCACCACTAATCCTTTTTAGCCATACAAAAATGGATGCAAATGCAAATACACTTTTTGCTATTTTCAATTACGGTAATCCTGCTGGTGAAGGACTATCTTGGGATAATACAGTGTCTGACATTTGACAGTCTATTGAAGGTTTTCTTTCATTGTGTAATGTTGAAATTACTATTGAAATGACAGAAATACCCAAGTTAGAGCCAGGTTACAAAACCATGCCATCCCTGTTAAATCCCCACTAAGTGCACCAGTCCAATCAGTTTTTAGTGTTACTCAAATATTTCCTGGATCCTTCTCATTCAAGGATATGCGCTGTCATCTTTTATAGCACATTTCTGTTTTGTCCATCCAAAGCCGTGGATATCTTTCTTTCTGGACTGATTGTTTAGCTAAATAAAACCAGATTTCTTTAGTTATTCATTTATTATTATAGTTCACCAGGCTATTAGAAGTATTTGTCTTACCTATGTGATGAGACCAGAGAGAGACTTGCAATGAGTCCTGGAGGCGACAGGCACTAACACACTGGACATTCCTTAATGTTCTTGCTACTATCTCTCCTCAAGGGCATTATTCAAATGAAGTCATCAAGAGATGAGAGAAACGGGTGACAGATAAAAGATTTGTCCAATCAGAGGGAAATGTGGTGTGATTCAATGTGTGTGTGTGTGTGTGTGTGTGTGTGTGTGTGTGTGTGTGTG
>NTHP01000557.1:259148-283776 GCA_003416845.1 Oplegnathus fasciatus | reverse complement strand
TTTTTTGTCCACCTCCCTGTGTGTGGATGGATAGATGGATGGATGCAGCAGGTGGAGCTTGTTTCGGCATGACCAAGATCCATCACTACAGAAGGATTGCTGCTTTCCAACAAAAACTCCACAAACTGTTGCCACAAATCTTTGTGAAAAAAGCCATTCACTGTCAAAATACGTCTAATTTTTACATCTTGTGAGATCATGCGTTTTACACAAAAATATAAATGTTTATCCTTTTAGTTAAATGGCACTTTACAGAAAGGATGAACATGACTGAGGGATCAGCTGTAGAATTTGCAAGATCTGAAGGAATCAAATAAAGATATTTGCACATAGAGCATACAAGCACACAAAAAGAATACTTTGCACACAGAAACACTCAAAGTCAACATACTCAGTTTAATATATGTCCCCTCCGCCAAATTTCTAACACATATTGGCAATGTAGATTTTGTGTCAGGCTGAAACTATTAGAGAAAAAAAACATATGTTAAGATAATGGAGCATGACAGTCAACAGCTATGTCAATAACTCTTCGTCAATTAAAACCACTTGAAATAGATCACTTATTGGATTTGAAGATGATTAGGAGGTCCCTAACTCCACGGTTACCCCTGAGTTATTTTCTGCTGGACAGAGATCAATGGTTGTTAGCTGTTTGAGGGTTTGATGAGGATCAATTTGCAAAATTATTTAAACGGTTCAGACACTTTTTTTTTTATCACACGTCACAATCCACAGTGCTGACATCTGTCTTCTGCAAGACATCAGCCCAGAGAGGTGTGCAAATGAGGGAAAACACAAAGATTAAGAAAGAGGGTATCCTTCTCAGCACTTCAGTATTGTATCTACACTGATCCTTTGATGAGGCTTTGTGTTTGGGTGTCATCACTTCTGGCTTTTGCAGTTTTAATCCATGGCTAAAAAAGACGGGGATTTTTCTCCTGTCTTTCTCCTTTTATTTCTGAAAATGACACACTGAGAGCTTACCTTTCTCTGCACCTCCACGACTTGTCAGCCTGAGCCAAGCAAGGTTTTTAAAGCTCCCTGATGAGAGAACGAAAAACCTTGAACCTCCTCATTACTGAAGAATCTCGCCAACCAGGGCAGGCATCAAAGAATGCTCCAAATTGACTCCTTAATACCTCTGAATCTACACCAGCACGTCTCACTGCCCTACTTTACTTCATCGAAATATTTACATCACCTTAAAATAAAACTAGAACTCCCTCTGCAGATGTGTTGATGGTCGTGCAGTACATGACTGATATGAAAGTGCCAGAGTCAGATTTGTGCTTTTCTTGTTGGAAATTTGTTTTCAAATCTTCTTTATAAAATGACAGTTTGATCCTTCTGGCTTCTGTTTGTGTGTGTCCATGATATCTAGATTGACTTTCATGTAAATGTCCCAAAAGTGTCGCTTAAGCCAGAAAAAGTTCAAACTAAACCCAACACTTTTCTATTAAAGCTACTTCACGGAGATGATCTTTTTTTTGCCAAACTGTACAAAAATCAGTCCGAGGTCTTCAAGTATAAGTACGTAAAAATAATTTTTTCAATGTGAAAGTCTTCAAAATAGCTCCGTGAGTCAGATTTCCTGCAAACAAAACCTATGTTTGCCTTGTGGTGTTCTGTCTTTCATGTTAACAGCGAGGAGGCCTTATAACAGCACCTCATTGATTCTGTTTGCTGTTTGCAGATCTGCTTCTTCGTTAAATATTGCCTTTGCCATCGCATTTATGTCCACATGAGAATTCAACAGATCTGTTTTTTTCCCGGGCTGACTTACTTTGCACACTGCCTCTTCTATTGTCTTGTGCACTGTGTGCTGCAGTTTTGGAGTCTGTTCATGCTGGAAAATATGTCGAAGCAACTCAAGGGTAATAACCCCTCCAAATACTGTGCACAGAGCAAATATTTTTACTTGGCATAGTGAGAGCGAACCTCGCCGTGAGCATGATGTGGAAATCCACTGCTGTTATGTTCTCTGGGAAGTTTCAGCACTTCTGTGATCAACTGAAGAGCTATTTACAGCACGGTTAGTCTTAGATGAGTTCTAAAATAACTGAACTTGTCACCAAGAAGACAATGTACTGTAGCATCACAGTTGGTGTGTTGTTTGTCACAAAGCAGATGGTTAAACATTTTGCTGTTTAAGGACATATTTCACAGCTCCTCTATGCAAATGTTATTTTTCAGCATTTCAGTGTGCAAACTCATGGTTTTAATTTATTCCTAAATGACTAGTTGCACAGAGACTATCAAATGTTTGACAATGTTGTAATAGAAACATTTTGTACTACACCCTGTCATGAGACTCAAGCGCGTGTTAAAATAGAACAGTACCATTTGGCAGATCATTACAGGGGCATTTGTGGTGAACATTTAAGCTTTCTGAATGTCTTACACAAAAAAACATTACTCATTTCGAGCAGGAGGACAATACAAAAATGATTTTGTAGGCATTTTGTAAGAGATTATTCAGATACACCTGAGGACAGATACTGTATTACATAGCTGAGCTAAGTGTGATTCAGCGTAGTATTTAAAAAAAAGGGATAATATCAAAGAGGGAGTTTGGGTGACGTTGTATGTTTAACTAGTTCGTGCTGTTACCATAGGCCTCTGCAGTTTCATTATGGTGACTCATGTAGGTGTACTGTATGTGTATATTATATAACCATGCTTTTCTTATCCTAGTACAAGTGAATATAGTTTACATCTTGTATCCTCATCATACAGAATTTTAAAATGAGGATTAATTATGTCCATACTCATTTGTGATAAGTCAGTTACTGTGGCTATTACAGTGTATGGGCATCACTGTGTCGTGGTGTGTAATGGCTCTGTGTAATGATACAATGGTTGTCCGAGCACATTACCAGAGCAGAATAAGGCCAAGTCTGAAAAGACTTTGCTGATTTTGTGGCCTGTTGTGATGATTTGCATTTACATCACATGTCCTCTGCCTGTACATACAGTGGTAAGGATTACCTTCAAGTATGAATTGGTCCAATATAACACTACCACAAAACGATGACTTTAAAGTCAAACCATCAAGTTAATTCAACACTTGCCCATCACAGCCTTTTAAGTATTTATTGTAAGTTTATTGTACCTGATTGCATTATATTGTACAGTTTGAATGGGGGAATAATATAGGATGCTGATGCTGGAATGAATGAGCACACTAGTGTGTGGGGCGTGAATATGTGTGAAGTTTTAAACAGCCCGTGTTTACTTGTCTGAAAATGACGGCTATTAAAAAGGAACAAAAAAACACAACCGCACGGTGACAAGACTCCAGGAAGTCACTGCACCCGGCCATTAAATATTCTCGCCTTTAAAGGGATAGTTCGGATTTTTTGAAGTGAGGTTGTATGAGATACTTATCCAAAGTCAGTGTATTACCTACAGTAGATGGCGGCCGGCGTGCTCCCAGTTTGGAGAATCGGGCCCGAGTTGGTTTGTGGATTTTATTTTAACCTTTGGACAGAGCCAGGCTAGCCGTTCCCCCTGCTTCCAGTCTTCATTCTAAGCTAAGCTAACTGTCTCCTGGTTGTAGCTTCGTATTTAAAGGAGCAACATGTAGGATTTAGGCGGGATCTATTGGCAGAAATGAAATATAATATTCATAATTATGTTTTCATTAGCGTATAATCACCTGAAACTGAGAATCGTTGTGTTTTCGTTAGAATGAGACCTTCATACGTACATAGGGAGCAGGTTCTCTTCCACATGAGTCCACCATGTTGCACCGCCATGTTCCTACAGTAGCCCAGAAGGGACAAACTGGCTCGAGAGAGGGCCTTTCACGTTTTTACGTTGAAGTGGCAGCTTGAATTTGGTGGCGATCGTTTCTATTTTTACATCGTCCAATCGTGGTGAGCAGGTATATGGAGACCAGAGATATCTCTGTTGGTTGCAATCTGCAACCTCACCACTAGATGCCACTAAATCTTACATACTGCTCCTTTAATGGACAGATATGAGAGTGGTATCGATCTTCTCATCTCAACTCAACTCTCAGCAGGAAAAATGTCGAACTGTTCATTTTTATTTTTAATCTACATTGAGTGCAATACATCTGGCCCCTATAAATGGCATACACTACAGTATATCATACTGATACACTAATTATATGGTATATTCTCTATTTTAGTTCATTAAAGTTTTTTTGGCCCAGGACCCATTAGAAAATGATGACCATAAGAAACTACAGCAGATTGATGTTCCTTCTGCCAGTGCAGTACTCAAGAGCCCATTAGGTTTTCCTGGGCTTGCCAACAGAGTCTTGAAGCATTTGTTTTGACCTAGCAAATTAAAATGTCTCCTCTTATCAATGCCCTCGGGGCCAGAGGGAAGGAGAGAGGGAGATGTTGCTGTCTGTCCTTGTCAGGTCGCCAGTCTGTCTTCCATCACTCGAGTAACCACAAACCTGCTGTCAGATAGAAGAGCACTTCTGCCCTCTGTGTGTGTTTGTACATGGCGTGTGCACCTGTCTGTTTGTGAGTTAAAGAAGAGAGAGAGGACAGTGTTTGTGATGGAAAAGAAGCTTGGCATTTCCTATGACTGTTATATAATTATAATTTAAGAGTAAAAATTCCAATTTTCAGCCACTCCTGAAAAACAAGGGACAAAACATAACTACATGTACTGTTTATGTGCTAGCCCTTGTGCTTCTCTGCATTTTCAGATGGTTATATGAGTCGGTCACTGTTAGGGGAGTCAGACTTACCCCTATTTTTCCGGCATGAGATTTTTCTCTGGACAGGGTTGGACAAGAATCTGACGCGGTGACTTCTACTGTATTAGTTTCAACATATTATGGCTGACACTGTGTTATTTTTAGATTTACTCCTGTTTTTGCCCACTTGCATGCACTTCCACTACATGTGACTTTTCCCAACATTTTGTGTGTGTTTGTGTGTGGTTCTGCTGATGTATGTTTGGGACAGCAGCAGGATTCCTAATGAGGATGTATGGCCCTCGGTGCAGGCTGCCATCCGGCTGCCCTGCTGCAGAAATGCATACGATTTCACTCACAGTTCTCTCTCTCTTTCTCTGGTTACCCCTTCTTCCATCTACTGCTCCTCTCGCTCCTTCTTTTTTTTCCTCTAGACTTTTTCTGTCCATTCCTTCCTCTACTAAGTTGGAATCCCTGTTTCTTTCTCCTTGGTTTAGTCTCACTTTTTCTCTCCCTCTCGTCTTTACACGCACGCACACACACACACACACACACACACACACACACACACACACACACACACCTGGCACAACCTGGCACACACAAGCCTGGCATCCTCCCATTGTTAGCATGTTCCTTGGTAAACTGTACATATGGGTTTAAAAGGTGTCAGGACTCAGTCAAAGGTAAATCACACATGCTACATGTTAATGTGCCGGGCTGCTGCTGTCAGCGCAACCGCTGCTTTGTTCAGAAAAGCAACATTCATACTTGTTCCTCATCTTTCTTTTCCATTCAGCTTATTCCAGCTCTCTTTTTTTCACATCCTTCATCTGATCATTTCATCTTTTCTTTTCACCTACCAGCCATCTGTTGCGCAAGGAGATCTCCCCTGCTACTTCAGTCTCATTTCCACTATCAATCATCTTATTTTTTATCTCTCTGCTCTGTCAGCCCAAACACGTTTGCTTCCTCCTCAGCATCACCCTCTAACTATCTTCCTGGTGTGGTATTATTGCTCTCCCTCTCATCCTTGCTCTCTTACTCTCTTTCTTTCTTAATGCGTCTCCCAGGATCGATTTAACAAAATGCAGAGCTCTGCTATTACCCTACGGGGACGGCCATTTGACAGATCCAGTTCCTGGCAGCATGAGCCAGCAAACACAATGGGGCAGGGATGAAGGTAGATAGTCACTGACAGCTAACAAATAGGCCTGGGGGACTCGACAGGATAAGATAGCCAAGTTCTACACGCATTAAATGCCTGATCTCTTCACTGATAGCGAATGAACAGAAGTGGCAGTGAATGAAACAGATATGAGCCTGATAAAGGCAGCGGATGTGTGGCATTAAATGAAGACCAGATGTGCATGGAGTATTTCCTGACAGCACCAATCAAAAGTGTTTTTTTATATTTAGACCTTTTTTTATCGCTCTGGCATTCAACAAAAGATCTGATTCTGAGCCCACCAGAAGAAAAGCCTAGAGCGATCAGTGTTTGGAACAGGTAAGCGAAATATGAGTTAAGAAGATGTAAAATGAAACCTGAGGCGACAGATGAGAGAGAATTTGGAATAATCATAAACGTAATTCTCAGAAGGCCTACACACTGCAACACAGAAGATGCAACATGACTTGAAAAACAGAAGAAGCAGATATGGGGTGGAAAAATGACTTGTGTCTGTGCTTTAATACATTTAGAGGTATCTGTGGATGATGCTGGTTCAGAACACTGCACTGTGCCTTCGCCAACAATTCAGTATAACACAAATATTGTGTTTTACTGTATGTGAATGTTGCCGTTTCTGATCTTTTAATAATTTGTCTAAACCCATAGAAAAAAGATGTTCACCTAAAAAACAGTTTTATCTTAATAAAGTCATAAGAGAAAGGGATGAGATTTGAGTTGCTTGTTTGTATTTTGCTTTTTATTCACTATTAAAATCCAGGAAACCATTTAATTTGTATTTCTATTTCTAGCAGAATATATGGGTTGAACATATATGGGTTTAACAGCAGTGATAAAATGAAAATGAAGTTTTAAGTACATAATAAGTCTGGGCAGATTTAATTTAGCTGTAATTAAGTACGTTTTTGCTGCTAAATTTCCTAGACAGCAGTCTATAATAAAATCAGGCGTCAGACTTCTGAGCTGGCTCTCACTCTTTATCCTTTAAAACAGATGGCCTGTAGTGGGGATATAAGAAAGCTGTCCCTCCCTCAAAGGGAGCTTTAATTTTCACTTATCAGTCATGGTTGAGAGGCACACCAACAGGTGCTCAGCAAGACAGGCTCTGGATGGAAGTGGGCAGTTTGGGTGAGATTTCTGACAGGCATGGTCTAGTCCGTCATTCTCCATCCATTAACGCTGCCGATACAAACCAGATCTTGCTCACTGTGTCATCAGCCTCTTGCTAACCCACTCTGCCACCACCGCCATTGCATCAACATCTAATGCATTGTTTTATCCACCTTCAAATAGAGGACAAGTTCAAAGCCGAGAAATGTCAGTGTTCTATTCATATATCAGTAAAACACTACAATTTTACACTGGTGATATTGTTCCAAAAATGAATGAAACATGTCCTTAGGATTTGTACTCAAGTATGGATGAACTGCATTTCCTCCTGCATTTGCTGCGCAGTATTAGGGGTTTGAGGCTACTGTGTGGAAAAGAAGGCATTTACTTTCTCCATTAAAGGGTTAAGTAGGAGAGGCAGGATCCTTGTCAAGGTCTGCACACTACCTGCGGGAGGTTCTTAGTAGAGCAGGAGTGTGGGATTGGCCAATTAGCAACACAGGGCCCATACAAAGACAGTGCTAGGGGCTTGTAAATTTAATAAAGTGAACAGACAAGTAGGCGAAAGAGAACGAGTGGGAGGGCATCTGCTTATTAGCTGCTTGATAGGAACTGAAGAATGGGGTTCTTTGTGGGCACAGTCCAGATGATCTTTACACCCTGTTAACATCTGAATTCTTTAGTGGAACCTACTCAGTAGCCAGGTGAACTAAAGATAAATTGTGTTCTCTCTTTGGACAGAGTCAGGCTAGCTGTTTCCCCCTGCTTGCATTCTTTATGCTAAGCTAAGCTAACTGGCTGCTGGCTGTAAGCTTTCATATTTGGCGCACAGACACGAGAATGGTATCAATCTAATTTTCTGCAAGAAAATGTACATATTTCTCAAAATGTCGAACTATCCCCTTAATGATGTGATTTTCCTTGATCTGATTTTATGTAGCAAGAGCATAAACACAAAATAAAATAATATTCTATGCTCCCATGAGAATGGACGAGTGCAGCTGATCTTGGGCTGCTTGGTTCACGCTGCTCTCCCTCTGCTCTCACTTTGACCGCAGGGCTAAACAACTACAAAGCCAGTGGGAAATCGAGTGCTCGCCTGCTTGTTGCACTCATTTACAATACAGAGGGAGAGATGGCAACATCCAAGGACCAAAAGGGACTTGGAGATGAGGCCAAGGACTGGAGAGTAAAGTACAGTCAGAGAGAGCATAAGTGAGAGATGGTTGGACCAGTAGAGCTATTGGAGAGAGTAAGAGAGGGGCAGTGAGAAATTAAGAGAGAGAGGGGGAATAAGATCTATATTTTCAAATTTTACAGGTACAGGTGCGAAGGGGTTGCAAATACGATGGTCGTCTTATAGGTATGTCATACATTGGGGCCAATAAGGTTACTACTTTTGTGTGGACCCCAGGCACACTAGCGACCACTTTGTGGAAGCTAAGGGGGATCCGAATAAAGAATAAGGAAAACCTTGAGAAATGTAGAATAGAGAATTCCTGCAGGGACTGTGATTTATTCACACCTACTCAATACTTTTACTTATGTAGATTTAGAGAGTCTCTCTGGTACTTTCTGCATACATTTAATTATATGCAGGAAGAGAATCATGAGGCTGACTAGAGACCTTGATTAATTCCCAGTTAGACCTTGTGGAGAATACTGTAATGATACTGCCTGCACTGGCAGGTGATACAGCCCCGATATGAGAGACAGCAGATGTAGCAGTGGATAGCTGTGAAAGGTTTCCTAGTTTTCCATGACAAGTATGTTTACAGAGCTAATGAGTGATGATTTATCTGCTGCACTGCATTGTGGGTAGAAACTATTGAAGCACTGGAAATACATTCGGCTATAGATGGATCAAACCCTAACAGGAATAAATGAGGGAAAGGAGTGCGCTTCGGAGAGAAGAAAGGTGGAGATGCAGGAAGACAAAAGGAATGGGGTTTAGAAACATCACACGTAGAACATTTTAAGATCTGAGAGCCCGAGACAAGACAGCAGGAGTCTTCAAGCAGATGGCAGCTCAGGTCTGCTGGGTCATTCAGAGCGGTGATCACTGGAGCACAGTACAGAAGACAGTGATTCAGCAGTAAGCCAACTGTGTCTTATACCAAAAAAGAACAATAGTACAGTATGGGAGCAGCAAGCTATACATGTGTAGTTATTGAAAATCATCAGTAAAACATTGTTACCTGTGCAAATATTGCCTCTATTACATATCGCTGTTATAATGGAAATCAGTTGTGTTTGAGTTTAAATCAACAACAGACTTGTAATTTCATCAATATTTAACTGAGTTTACTTTAATGCAAATGCTGGATAGTTAACTTAAACATCAAATCAAGTACTTTTTCATAATTTTCTTTACAATTTATTCATTGCTAGGTATTGTGTACCATGTGAGTTACTGTCAACCCCACTGGTTTTGTTTCACAAGGACTCGCAACACTGTAGAATGCTGCCTTTCAAAAACAGTTTTTAGACATCGTGTAGAAAGAGTCCAACATTTCAAGCCCATGTTTCTAAATGAATTAAAGAAAAAACGTTTTTGAATGGGAGCATTCTACAGTGTTGCAAGTCCTTGTGAAACAGATATCTATTTTTTGGACCCAGAACCTGGACAGAAAAGATGTGCATGTGTTTTCCACATTGATTGCTGAACCCCACTGGTTTTCCCAAAAGCACGATGATTTCATTGGAAAATCTAATGCTCACAGGGATTCATGTTGTCTCGAAGCTCAACCTGACTTAGAGACTTCAAAAAGACTTTAAAAGTCTCCAATTATATCTACAGTATCAAACAAAATTCAGTGGCTAGATAATGCTTTTTACTATTATTCAGAGTGAGATATGAAGATCTCACACACCTTGAAATAAAGGATTTGAATAGTTCTGAAGTTTGATCACTGAAATACAAGATTTACCATGGGACCAAGGATGTCACTTCACCAAACTACTACAACATATGTTAACGAAAGTGCTGGAAAACAATGAATCAGTCACTCAGCCAAGAAAAACAATCTGTCAGATATCATTGGATACTATGAATGGCACTCGAACTTTAATGGATCTTCAGTAGTAGTCTCTCTCAATGGTCATGTGTTTTTCTATAGTATATTTAGCAGTTAAACTGCTCTTGTAAACCACATTATATTCAATTCTCCTCACACATCTTGATGGATAATACTGTGGAAATGCCAAAGTGTGAGATGATCAAATTTTTGAGTTTTTTAGGCGCTTTGATCATATTGTGTGTTTTGCTCACACATCAGGCAGAGTTTAGATTTACAGATGATTGTAAATACCCAGTCAAACTTCACTTTTCGAGCATCCATCAGAGCTACAGTTGGGTCCTGACCTCATATCAGTCAGTCTGTCTAATAGGGTAAAGGTCACCAGAAACACCATTTGTGACATTTTTGCTAGCAGACACAATACGCTCTGTCCCACATGGCAAAAGTGAAAACACCTTGGAGAGTATTAAATAAATCTAATCACTGTAGGAGGTAGTGGGGCGAAAGGTGAATGGAAGAATGGCTGGTTTGTGATTTTAATCAAAGCAGAAACCCTGTGGCTGAGGAGACGAGAGAGCAGCCTAGCAGGACTGGGTATTAGTTCACCCCGTACTGACACTTCAAATTGATGTTATCAACATGGTAATAGACCTACTTTTGCCAGCTCCCTTCATGCATTATGGGGGATGACAGCTTACTTAGGGACTACATAAAGTAGATCATATTTCCACTAGATTCTCTGTCTGCTTACATTTACCTCAGTATCTACAAGCAGATGGCCTGCCCTGTGTGTCTTCCATGCCACCTGTTGAATTGGCACACCAAAAAATATGTGGCATTGTGTGCCTTCGAGCAGTACCTGGAGATACACATAGTACATTAAGGTTAATCTCGGATTAGATGAAACTTTATTGATACCCTGGGAGATTATTTTGTTGTAGCAGCACATAACAAGATTTAACAGAGACTGAGACAAACAGGGCAAAATCACACTGATCAAGTATATGGTAAAAAAAAAAATGAAAACAATATGCAATGCAGCATTATTAAATTATATCTACTGCTAATCACTTGATACACCAAACTGACTCTCACTTTTTTAAACTGAATCAGTGTTAATACTTACTACGTAGTTGTGTCAATTTTTCAGTTAATGTCTACAGTATGAGTGGAGTTCTGTAATAAAGGTAATGTTAGTCTTATTTTGTCAGACTTGTTGCTCTTTATGAATAGGTGTCAAACCATGTTTTCCCTTACAAATGATACTATACACACAAACAAACGGGTGACAAATCAAAAGAAAAACCGGAATTAATGAGTGAAGAGACACAACAAACGCAGATGCTTCCATACAGGTCACTGAATGATATGATGGGTATTTAAATGATGCAAATTTGTATGCTATAGCCTTTGCAATGTTCAGATCTCAATGCAATTGAACGCATACATGCAGTTGACTGTGTAAGTGCAGTCCATTCAAGAGTGCTGGGAATTGAATGACTGACAGTATGAGTTAGTATGTATTCACACAACGGTTGGGGCAGAAAAAAATATCTCAGAGGTTGTGGCATCTACCTGTGTACTATCATGTACTACAGGGCAATGAATTAAAATAATATTGTCACATTTGCTGCAAAAACATCATCCTGTCACAAAAATCCCATCCGCACCCATGTTGTCGTAGTGTGTCTATGGCTGTGGTGTCCATTCAAATATGCTGTCATGTCGTAATGAATTAATTAGATTGACTATTCTCATAATGTAAGAAATGCAACATCGAACAACAAGTCCCATAATTCACTTGTACAGCCCTTGCCCTCAATGCACTCAAGGCTGCAGTAGTTTTACTATGCTACACTGCTTCCTCCCAACAAAGTTAATGTACTACCCTACTAATATCCCCAACAACTGTGAACTACAAGCATACAAATATGGCTAACATCTTGAATATTGCTGTTACCAGGGAAACCGTTGTCAAGTGGTTGCCAGGGAGCACCCGCATGTTATAGACTGAAAGTATGCACACCCATGTAAAGTTGGAGAGGACAAATATAAAGGATCTATGTTTTGGAAGCCCATCTAACCCAGAGAGGTGAAATGCAATAAGTGAGTAGAATGTATGCAGGCTTTTACCTTTAGAGTATACGTCAGTGTCAGCTCCTACAGGAGGGCAAAGCTCTCATTTCATTTCATGCATGATGAGCCTCTCTTCCGCATTTTGTTGTATCTCTGCTCACTACTCATCTCCCAAAAGAGGAAATTAACAAAAACTAGAGTGCATCACAAAGGGAAGGGCTGACGATTAGGAAATTGGATCCTAATTCAAGAAATGATTAGTGGTTTGCTATTTAGGATTTGAGACAATGAGAACTCCTAGAATTAAACATCAACAGTTGCTGTAGGTAACATTTCTTGCTGAGTTTAGGTAGTTTTGCTGCCTGCCACACACATGCCAATTTCATCATGGCACTTAACAGTTTAGCGATATGACGATGAAAAATAATGTGTACCTGACAATTCATTGACATTTATTGTACCTGATAAAAAAGCAGTTAACATGCTTATAGTATCTAGTTTGTTTGTTTTGTAGATTAGGTTCAGGACACTATCCCAACCAGTAAGAATACATTTTTGACAAAAAAAAAAAAAAATACTAATGGGTTAACAGATTTTTAAAGTGGTATGTTGAATGATGATGCATATATGAGTGCAGGATAGACGGATTGAAAGAGGTGCCATGACACCAGTACACTCTGAATTGTTTATTACACTTGGCAGTTGTAATTAAGGTGATAAAATACAGTATGTCTTCCAATATTTTCAAGCAAAAAATTGACACATCACATGGCAGATATCATTACACACATACAAAAGTATGTTTGACGCGACTCCTCCAGTGGATATTTCATTAACTCAGGAATGTGTGTTGTTGGCAGCACGATGCACAGTGTGTCACCTTGGCATTTATCTACAGATGCTCATTCCGAACTTTAGAATCCTGCTGCTTATTGGGTGTTTTTTTTTTTCTTTTGGTGGGAAGGAGTGTAGTGCCTTAATGGACTTGATAATGGGGATCTGTCTTGTGACAGCCATTACCGCCTGAGTTTAATGTGCACTCTCAAGGTAGTATGTTGACATTTTCAGCTTGGCACATCCAAAGGCTTGGCTCGTCACGCATGCTGCTCCTATGTGCCCAGCCTTCCAAGGATAATGAGCTAATTTGTTTTTCAACAGGACAGTGTTAGCGTTAAGAAGGGAGCAGATCGCTAGGGAAAAGTCAGTTCCTCTTCTTCAAAAGAAAGAACCAGCACCTCTATGTGATAGAGAATTGTTCTAAATATATATATTTTCAATCTTCAGCCAATTTTGTGTTCAGTTATTAGCTCTTGATGGGGCTCTTGAAAGCACAGGCTCATTATTTAGTAGGATGGGATAATATGTGCATGATGAGAGTAAAAGAGTATTTTATAGAACATAAATATCCCATACTTGTGCTTTATTGTTACAAAACCATAGATTTAAGAATATGTTCATGTTTAAAATAGAATCTAGTGATTGGCAAGTTAAAGAGAGACATTACTAATCACAGTGTGCACTTTGAATAGCAAATGGATGATGGATAAGCTGCAGGCTGTTGATCTCATTAAAATGATTTTTTTTGTACAACCAGTGCATGTAAATTTTAGATAATAACAAAAACTTGTTGAAACCTGGAAGATTCTGGTGATCTGAATAAAAAACACTACTGACAACAACAAATGAATACAGATTACCATTCCCTCCAGAGTGAAAGAGAGAGACTTTACATCTTCTGCATTAATAAGTTGGTCAATGCACGATTTACTTAAATTATTCCAAATGACTTATACAAGCCAACCCCCCTAAGAGAAAAACATTACTTAGAATGGAGAACAGGTTAAATAAATAGTCTTTCATCTGCCTCACTGCTGTTTGTTTACTTATGCCCACACCATTACCCTCATCTAAAGACCTTAGGAGTGTTAATTGCAATTTCATTAATGTTTGCCTCTTTTAAAACGTGGTGACTGCCTGTAGAGTTTACAGCAAGAAAATAAAATAATAAAGATCAATTGAGCAGACTCCTATTGTGAAGACTGACACTTGAAGGTTCTCTGTGGAGTTTCAGACCTCTGATAGTGCTGTGGATCTGTTGAGTGGGTTCACGTTTTGTTTATCGAGGACTCTTCACCATTTATGTGCAAATGTGCACACACATGGGTGACACAACACACAATCCTACCAATGGTGTCACACTGTTCTACTGATCAACAGGTGCCGGTAACACGCCAAGATATGCAGCAATGCACCAACAAAGGCAGGGAAGAAGAAGACTGCAAGCTGGTTAACATGGATGTGAACAATTTTAGTTTAAAATACAAAAATTGGCTTTGCTAATGTTGTATGAGGAAAGAAATGCACTCGACGTGTTAGACCTTGAGGATACAAAGATGTAAAATATCGTGTATCATACCTCGTTTTATTCAAAGTATTTCTTATTTTCTACGAATCAAGGGGGGGTCCTTTTTACAATAGGGATCGTCCTATATTCAGGCCAACATAGTAAATTATAGTAGTATTTCTTATGGCTAAGAACAACCAACACCACATCACCGACTCATCTGACAGAAACAGAGCAACACATCCCATTACAGTCCTTTCTCTCACCACATGTTGACACAAGTCCAGTATTCACTCATGCTCAACCCTGGTTTGGTTCTCCAACTCCTCTGAATATCTGGGGTCTTTGGCTTGCTAAAGGCCAACCCACTCACCAGATAAAACACTGATATTGTACATACACTATATATAGTGTTTTATATTTGGTGGGTTGTTTGGGAACCAGAGAAACTCAATCGTATGGACGGGCAACCCAAAATAATGTGGTTAAAGTGGCTGAAAGCTGCACATAGCTGCAACCTCGGGTTGTCAGAGGGATTGGCAGTAAGGCTGAAAAAAATACTCTAAGAACACAAGTAATTTGAATATTAAAAATCTCGGTCTCCAACCTTTGCAGGGTTTAAATAGCAGAACACATTTATATGTCATGTGCATACTTTATGTGAAGCGTTTCACAGTAATTTGGTTATATTCATTTTTAGCACTGGGGGGGGGGGCTACAAGGTAGTTCCTTACTGTCCAGCAGCAGTGCCAAAAGCTACATTACACAGGTTCTGTGTCTTTTAACTACTTGACTTTGCATTGATGTATCGCTCAACTCAGCAGAATGAATCAGCAACATAATAAGCTTAACCCATCAAGCTGATTCAATACTTAAGAAGAAAGGTATTCCTTAGTGTAAGTCAGGTCTCAGTTAATGATAGCGGTGGACGTGGATGAGTCACTCTGTGAAGTAGGTGAACACCTATCTGCCATCAGACTTGCATATGAACACATGTCCAGCTTTGTTCAAGCTGTGGGAACAGGTGGCTGTGATCTTGTGTGCCAACATCCGCCTCAATGGAGCTGGTCTGTGTTTGTAGTGTTATGGCCAACATACTGTAGAGGCTACAGTCTTCATGCAGTGGATTACCAATTCTAGCCTCACATAAGCCATTGAAATGGTGATTGCAATGTCATTGCAGTGGAGGATGGCTCTGGTGCTTTCTAAGTAGCTGAGACTGTTCCTTTACAGTGAAGTGGCTAAAGCCTAAATTTAAAGCCTAGAATTAAAAAAAAAATGTCCAACATGTCAACAGAATATAAATAATGCAAAGATTGTCTTGAGTTTTGCACATATTCTGTTTTTGTAAGGTTGCAGTTATACAGTATGTGTCCCACAGCTTTGGTGTGATGTGGGATTATTCGCTGAGAAAAATTGACTTTGTGAGAGGATGTGGAGGGTGAAGCCCAGTCACTTCAGAACAACCACTGGACTGGTGTTAGTTACACCAGTAACATTATCAGACATCCTGAAGTTAATGCATTTCTGTATAGTTTTCCTTATCTGCCTAAAAAGCAAGCATGTTCCTGGTCTCTGCTGTTTTATATTGGTGTTTTTTGTTGGTAGTACTGCATGGTTTTATGTTGTGTTTAGTTCAACATCATTTATTATGCTATATAGTTTCTTCTTCTTTTCAGCAAGTTTCGAAAGAAAATGTCCTCCAAAATATTTTTTCTTTTGAGAAATGTACTCTTTGGTTGCTATAGTAACAGTGCACACTGCTGCCAAAATATAAACACAAACAATTGCACGACACTTTCTGTTGGCCAGTGCTTTGTCACATGACACTTTTTCACTTAAATACAAGCTATCTGTAACCCTCAACTGTGTGTGTGTAGCCTTCCAATCCACCAAGCAACAACCAGCTGTGGTACAACTCTGCCAGTGGTGGTCTCTTCTGACGCTCCAGGACCAAAGACTTCTTCCCACAAATGTACAAAACCACATCTCAGTGTAGCAGCTGCTAATGGTATTGCTACTGCTAATGGTGAACTCAGAAGAATTTAAAAACTTGTATCTGTAAGATGTCGAGGGAGAACTATAAATCATTCAGGCACTTAAAGAGGTTATACTCCTGGGCCCTGAACTACCTCTTTACACTGTTATCACATGAACCACATGTTAGCCATGTCAGGGAAATGAAAGAATAAGGTGTAGGACAGGATTGGTTGGAATTCAGACTGACTCTAAATTACAATTTACATTTGGCTCTGATTTTAATAGAAAAGGCATAAGCTTGCTCTTTGATAACTTTTTATGCAACCCATGGCTTTGCTAATTCATTTGTTGACTTGGTCAGATTATTAGTCCTTTTAAGAGCTTCCAGATTGCCAAAATCTTATAAAAGATTATTAAAACCATGTGATTTAATCCTCCAACCTTGTGTTCGCATATCCTGCAACTGTAGCACAAAGGAAGAGAGC
The DNA here is from genome assembly GCA_003416845.1 of Oplegnathus fasciatus. Classification (NCBI taxonomy): domain Eukaryota; kingdom Metazoa; phylum Chordata; class Actinopteri; order Centrarchiformes; family Oplegnathidae; genus Oplegnathus; species Oplegnathus fasciatus. The sequence continues at coordinate 266,888 of NTHP01000557.1, read as the reverse complement.
ATCCCTGAATGAATTTATGGTAATTCATTATTTATCTTGCACGTTTGAGGCATTGCTCGAGGTGCAGATGAGCTGTGAAAGACAAGGGCAGGTTGTGATAAGGAGCATGGAGGGTGAGATGAAGAGGACAAGTGAGATGCAAACACAGAAAGATCAGATGAGGGGGAAAAAAGAGTGAGATTGGTAGACAGGGAGAAAGAGACCAGAAAACTACAGACAAAGCGAGTCAAAGAAAGAGATGATATCAGAGCAAATGACACATTACCAAGAGAGAGCGTGAGATGTTTCCTAATTCCAGCAGACAAGCAAACACCCAGTCTGTCCCTGTCCCAATGGTGGATGAGTCATGATTATCCTCTGACGATGCTAGCCAATCTCTCTTGATAACACCATCCAAATCAATCATCACAAAACCCAAACACGTGTTTGCCATATAAAAACTAGGTTCCCTATTCACCTGTTTCAACATTCAGCATGGTGCTGCCAATGGAGTACCTGTGTCCCAACAGGCACTGCTGCATGTTGACTGTAAGAAGGCTAATCAGCCTCGTACTAGCAAAAAAAAGAAGAAGAAACAAATCATCATTGTGTATGCAAAGGACTATGTTATGCACATTAGACTGACCATATTAGCCCTGGGAGGAACAGTAGTTGTGCTAAGGTGATGAGAGAACAAGTGACAGAGAGTTGAAAGCACTCTGAAAAAGAAAAGGGGGGGTGGAGAGATAACAAGGAAACACAGAGTGGTGGGGATTCATTTAAATGGCTTTGTGTAAATGCAGTTTCAGAATGATATTTGTCCTCTTGTTCTAATAGAGACATCAATATGATGTTAGAAGTAAAATCATAATCTTTCATGTTGCAGGCTGAGACTCCCCACCCATGTCTGCTTCGTGAAGAACACCAAAGGCTCAGTGCTTCAGGGAAAAGGGTTAAGTCACCACCAATTGTTCAACAGTTGAAACTGATGCCACAAGACATGGCAGCTAGTTGTATCACATTTTGGTGTTGTTGTTTATATCATTGTCTGGTGGCATCAGTTTCAGTGTCGGGAATAGCAGTCAGTGACTCTGCACTTTTTTGAGAACAGCGCATTGGGTGTGTCTCCCCAGTGTAACAGTTCTGTTCTGTTTTTGTTTTTTACCTTTACCTTGTTTACCGAATATATGAGGACTGGATTAGGTCAAGCTCTTCTCCCAGGCTGCAGAGATTTAGACTGCAGGCCTTTTTCTGTCGCATCCCTCGGGTACCAGCAGTCGAAAAATATCCCAGAGCATAAATTTCACAGGGCACAGCAGCTATCTTCTTTTGTCAGCTCCACTGTCAGAAATAATAAGAACCCACTCTCAAAAGTATATTTAACATAGGGACCCAGGCGAGGAGACATGAAAGCACTACAGAACAAACCAGGTCTCACTGTCAATCCTCAAACCATTTTGATGTTCAATAAATATTTTTCTCCATATGTTTTGATTGATTGCAGCTTCTGGAGCAAAGAACACAAAGCCTTAGACAAAAAGAGTGATGGAATACCACAACACACTGTGTGTGCTTTTGCAAGCTACAAAGCTTTCACTGTACATTATTACTGTATACATTTGTTCATTCGATTTCAAACAGAGCAAAGCAGCAGCCAGTTCCTCTGTGAGCTACTAAGGCCAGTTTGTGCATAGTGCAGGTCGGATAACAATTATAAATGTCTGTCTTTCTTACAATACATTATGTGAGAAAAGCGGTAAAAAACAGGCCCTATTTTTGAAAATTGGTTGTGAAGGTGAAGACTCCTGTTCAGTCACACAAAGTTAAGATAATGTGCCATATGAGAATAACAGGATTCAGCGTAGCATGTCTTAAAACACCTCCAAAGACACAAGCTAGGTCTCACATTTGTACTGCAACACTGCCACATCACAGTGAATTATTCACAAGTTAGAGGAGCCATCTCGGCCATTAGAAAGTCATAAAGTGCTTAAGTCAACAATAAGTGGCTTTGCTGTAAAAGTCAAGAGCCATTGACTTTTTAGTTCTTGCTCCAGGGGAAAAGTCGATTTAATTTTATCAGAGAATAGAAATGTGGACATGTTAGTTCGGTAGCACAACCGTAATGATTAAAAATGGATTGTGTTGGATCAATCCATTTTGTGTGTGCAGCAGTAATTTATTCACCTTTCGTTTATCACCAGTCAGTTTTGTTTTTTTCTTATCTTTGCACCTATTTTTTGGGCTTTGGTATCTACCATATACAGTATAACACGAACAATGTATTGTAATGCCATTTCTTTGATGAAAAAGAAAGTAGAGATATGAGATCTTTATTAAACAGTAGAGAGTTGACAGGAAAGGACTGGAATGAGATGCCATCCAGCAAACGTCACCAGCTGGACTCAAACCAGGGACGATGCAATTACACAGTCAGCATCTTTTAACTCTTAGGCCACATGGATGCCCCTGGAATATCATTTAAATACAAAATACCTGCAATAAATAGAACCTTTTTAAGCTTCTAAGGTTACATTTTTGTTCAGACTGAGTCTGAGAGGTACCAATCCAACTAATTTCAGAGGCTGTAGGTTGTAGTTGTGTTCTATTGAATTATATTGTATAGCGAGGTGTTCTTGTCCACCCCTGTGGACAAAACAGACTTTAAACATTCAAGCTTCACACCGATAATATTTATTGCAGAGCTACATTGGATAGTGCTGTACTGTGCAGGTCCTGTTGTTATTGTATCCATTCCCTGTATATTAACAGTATCTACGGGACCAAGTCTATTTCTAACATTCTACCTGTCAGTTGTTTGGAGGGTATAATTTACAGCGGTGAAACACTCCTTCACAGTTCAGATGACATGGGCAGTCTTAGCATCAATAGTATTGACAGGTATATGAACCCTTATCTTAGTCTGACAGCAGGAGTGCAGGCATGGGGAAAAGGGCCCTGGATGTTTATCTTCCCAAAAGAAGAGAGCAAGACGAGATTGCGTGAATGAGAGAGAGCAATGGAGAGACGATTCATTCTCACTGGAGGCGCAATGTTGCTGTACACTTAAATGTTGAACTAAGCTGTGGTCCAGCTGCCTTATAATACTGATCTCTCCCATTTCTCCCTTCTGTGTGGTGAAGAGCTATTATGTTGTGGGAAGCTGCCAAAAGCACAGTGGAAGGGCCCATTCATAATGAGAAAATGACACAACATCCAGTCTCCCCTTAGCTGAGCGTGATATGGATCATTTAAAGCTCTTATGAATCTTCCACCAGCTAAGACATAAAAAAAACAAAACTGCACTTTGTGGCAGTTGTCCCTGAATGCTGAATGCTTGAAAACCATAAATGACCAATTTAGCGGTCGGGTTTCTCAATCTCAGCACTTCTTGTTGTAAAAAGTAATTTGTGTTGAAAAGAGGAGGAATATGATCCAGCGTTGATACACTGAAGTACACAGAGGTATGTATTAAAATGTATAGTGGATTTTAATTTTGTTTGCTCCAATTTTGGAACAATTTAAGCTCAAATTTACTAGTTTCTTCAGTAGTTTCTTCATGGAAGGATGTTGAGTCAATGATTGTTTTTCCTCTAAACCTAAACTCTTTTGTTTGATTACATTCACATTATTGAGGTATAATATCTTTCTTATCTCATGATTTCATATTTAGAGAGAATAAGTAGGTGCTAACAAGGAGGATTATAATACAGTCAGAGCCTTTTCAAAACGGCCTCTGATGATACAAAACAGACAACATTTAATTCTGAATCGCGTATTACAAGTTGTCTCAATTAGATCAGAGTTACACCATTGTCACTGCAGGGTAGAGTGGTGTCGACAACATCGCAGCATTTATCTCAGTGGTAACTCTCCTTTGAATCCCCGGATTGTGCTCTGAGTCAAAGCAAACTAAATGAGACTGTCTTATTTAGACTGTGAAATCACTGAGACAGCCCCAATTTATGCAATATTCACTACAACAGTGGTGTGGTGGTTTGTTTCATCCCCTCATATTACACTGGTAAAATGAGAGCAACACACTGATGACATCATGTTTTCGTGGGCAAACAGATTGTCTGGCACAAAGTTGTAATGTCTTCTCTCAGCCTGGTGTCTTAATGATAGTTTCCCATCTCCCTAGACCATCCATGCATAACTGAACTGGTCTGATGAGGCAAGGACTTCTGCAGAAACATACTGTGGGCTTTTGTTTATCAGCCCTAATCTGCATGGCAGATGTCCTTTATAACGGTTTCAATTATGAGTGTAGGAACATGAAAGAATCGTTTGCAGATCTCCCAGCCCCTTCCCTGATTTAGTCTCTGAATTTGCTGACAGTTAAGCAAAAACACATGATCTCATTTTAATGGTAATTGTGCCAGGGTTTATAAAGATATGCAGTGATGATTAAGTGTGTTTAAAAATTAATCCATCTCTACTGAATTCATCATCCATCGATCAACCCTATCATTACTGAGAAGAAAATGACCACAGTGGGCTTGATAGTAAATCTCTCTTTCCAAAGAAAGCAGCTGTTGTTTGCATCTCTCTGTTAGAAATCCGTACACACAGTATGCATTTATTGAATTAGTCCAAATAAAAAGAATTATAATAGATTGATGATTTTAGGATGTGTCATATGCATTATCCTAGCAAAGGAAGCTATTCCTTTAAGGTACATGTATAGGAGTGCTATTATATGCTGACATTCAATGTCACATAGCTAGCAGGAAATGAGTGATGGCCTCCATCCACTTCAGGGGGAACATTTAAGAGTCATTATTCCACCATTATCATCCTTGCCAATGACTGTGGAGCACTCCTGCCTCCTGTCAGTGGGCTGTCTGCTGTATAATGGGCCCGGGGTGTCCATTATGAAGCCAAAATGGCCGCAGACCTACTTTAGCCACAGTCTGCTAAAAGTCGCTGAGGGATGGGGGGTAGGGGCTGCGGATCATAAAAAGAAAAAATATGTTTCTGTGTGGGGCACTGTTCTTTTACCATAAATGAAGGTAAAGATTTTGGAGTTTCTTGTATTGGCAGATGGTGGAACAAGTGAAATACATGATAGATGTGGTACTGTAGTAATTTTGCAAATATTAGGACTAACAGTACCGTGGGCACAAAATAAAGGCTGCCAATCATTTTGACCACAGTCTCTGTTGATTACAGTAATTATGCCAAGACATCACAGAGGGCTAGGGCTGCAACTAACAATTATATTCTTTATCAGTTAATCTGTTTTACTATTTCTTTGATTTATCAATTTTGTTTAGTCTATGAAATGTCAAAAAAAATAATGAAAAATGCCCGTTACAAGTTGTGAGAGCCATGTGACATCTTCAAATGTCTTGTTTTGTCCAACCAACAGTCCAAAACCCAAAGAGATTCCATTTCAAATAATATAAATCGCAGAAAAGTGGCAAATCTTCACATTAAACCAGAGAATGCTTACCATTTCAGATTAATCAATTAGCAAAGTTGTTACTGATTAATTTTCTGTTGATCAACTAATTGTTTCAGCTCTAACATATTTATGTTTAAAAGTAGTACATGCAGCATCTTTTGAACTGGAATCCAGCCAGCAATAACCCCATATCCAGCCCTGCAAAGTTTATAGTGAGTAGGTTGCATCTGAAAAAACTTTTCATCAGGGAACCAGAAACTCTCAGGAACAGACTGTCTCTGTTTTCAGTACACAGTTCATTGTTACCAACTGACACATTTAGACACCGTATTAGTGTTAAAGCATGCTCTAGATTTGTTTTACTGTCAGTCACATGGCTTCCTACTGAGCAGAGTGTTAGCACTTCATGTTGCGCTGAGGAATATTTGCCAAGTGCCCTGTTGCACATGTTCGGCGTCCATGTAGGTCTCTCTTTCTGTCTCGCTCCCACACACACACACACACACACACACAGAAACTGTAACACACTTCCTGCTCTGGAGGAGAACATAGTCTTTCTTGCACTCTCCTGAGCATTCGTGCAAAAAGCTGCAAATAATCCCTCTATTTCTCTTGCACTCTTATCCTCGTTCCTTCTCGTTCTGCACTCTCGTCCTTGTTGTACTTCAACTAGAACAACCACAGTGTATCTCCCTCTACCTCTGCAGCCTGGCATTCCTACTCTCCCTGCTCCTCCTCAGTATGTTATTTAGTTGCCCCTATACTCATGATTTACAGAGCCTTAATGTAGTCCTGTGCTTGCAGTCAGCAGATGAAATCGTCATTTGTCACATTAATAGTCCTCCCCCTCTGCCATACATTCTCACACACACACACTCATACACAACCCTTTCCCAGTATGGCTCTACTCGCGGAATCATCCTTCCCTTTTCTCCCCCTCCTCACCCCTCCTTCTCAGACCTCTCGCCTTAATGCCTTTTCTCCAAAACTGCTTTCCTTTTTCGTCACCTCCTCTTTCACACCTCCCCTGGCGCCATGGGGGATTTTCTTACCTGTATATGTTTATGATATGTTCATGTTGTGCAGTCTGTGTTGTGCTTCTTAAAATGCTCAACATAAAGGGCTTTGTATTATACAATATGGTGTTGAACTGCAGTGGTGTTGCTTTGTGCAAAATTTTGCAGATATTGAAGTAGACTATATAATTAGGTGGTATTATGAAATGAAGTGAGAGAACATTTAATTGCTGTTTTGTACAAAATGCTCAGCTGTTTATGCTGAAATTATAAGAGCCCTGCTGTGTGAGAGGTAGTGACTTGAAGACAGCGTTTGCCGTAGCCTGTCCTGTGTCACATGCAAAATTAGACAATCCCTGTAGTAGACTATTATGCAGCTCATAACAGAGATAGAGCTTAAAATTTGATGCAAATTCAATATTCTTCATTTAAACTGTTTTGCATTTGGATTCTCATCACTTTCTCTTTCCTGCTAATTGCCCATTCCTGTGTTTTGCATCTTGTAACCTAAGAGAGGATGCAAATATGTTTTGCTTTGTATTACTCCATCAGAAGGGTAGGTCAAGAGTATAGGGTCAACAATTATGAATGCAGTTTTTCTCTAAGAAACAGGAGGATAATATGAACTGTGGTTTCAGCTGAGAAAGCCACTCGCAGACAGCCTTTCGGGAGCACCGGGACATTTCCCGGTGGCCTGAGAGTTATTTTGGCCTGCCGTGAACAGTCAACTTGACCAGCGATAATATAGCAAGCAGAGATGAGTTGACGGACCGTTCAGACGCTCATGCACTCGGACCAGAGCTCCAGCTCGCGAGCCACACTTCTCAATCTGTGAGAGGTGATTGGTTGACAGCGACGCACACAACAACCATCTGCCTGCTTCTCTTCCGATAATATTTTAGACAAGTCATCCCGTGAAATGGACGGTCAGAAGAAAAGGAAAGGTGGAGCAGAGAGGGAGAGAATAAAAAAGAGAAAGGCCTTTGCCACATTAAATGTTGCAAAATAAGCAACATGTTCGCCAGTAAGGGACTAGATCAGTCAAAAACACGAGCTAAAACACACACACACACGCACACACACACACACATACGGCATGCCTAACCCAGCATGGCTAGCTAATAACAGTGTGACACAACAGCACATAGGCTACACAGTCTGCACGTCTTACATCTAAAGTTCAGTTTAATTGACTCAGTGTATAGGTGTACATTGGTGCTGTTTGCTTTATGGACACGGGTGAATAGACATTTGTGTTATACTTAGATTGTTGTAGCTTATGTTCAATTTGAATGAATGAACATTTGCTGTGATCTAACAAAGAAAATGTGAGAA
>NTHP01000557.1:192782-254902 GCA_003416845.1 Oplegnathus fasciatus | reverse complement strand
ACACACACACACACACACACACACACACGTACTGTACATACACAGTGCTAAAAAATAAATCAAAGTTCAGTAGAAATTGTAGGAAAAAACAAGATCTCACTGCCGCATTCACCATTATTAGCAGCCTCATGAAGAGACAAGTCTGAGCCTAATTGGCTCATTTGTGGCACCAGAGAATGAGGGTGTGTCCCAACAGTACTTTATATATTCTCAGATGCTCTCCATTTCTGTTTCATTATTCTCACCGCGGCGCCCCTGTGGACCAGACCTTTCCTGACCCACATTTGGCAAAAGGCAAAGGACTGTGGCTCAAGGAGTGATTGGCAAGGCAGTGCAAGGGCAGAAAGATGAAGAGAATGTATTGCTGAATTGGCATTCCTCAGATGATACTTTGCCACTGCTGGCTAATCTTTTTACTACTTGGAAGAGTGCAATCTGGAAGGGAGTGTAAATCTGTTTTATTTTTTCAGTACAGTGGAAGCTACAGTTGATAAAGTGTTGAGTAAAGCAAGCCCTCAGGGGAATGCAGCCTCCCTCTTCCCCCTTACTAGTTTCCACCCTACAGTTTGGACTCCACGGCCAGTCACAGTGCTCCATGTGAATGCATGTGATGTGTTGTTTCACGTTTACAGAGATCTGTCCTTGGATTTGTTTCTGACATTGGCGCTCTTTGTAGAAAGCGCACTCTCAGCATTGAGTTGGATCGATTAAAATCCCACAATGGAAGAGCATCTGTCTATCTGTCTGACTAGCTCTCTCTCTGTCTAACTAACTTGCTCTCTGTCTGTCTGTCTGACCAGCTGTCTTGCTCTCTCTTTGTCTTTCTTTTTGACTAGCTGTCTGTCTGACTAGCTAGCTAGCTGTCTGACTGTCTGTCTTGCTTTCTGTCTATCCAACCTGTCTGTCTGACTAGCTCTCTGTCTGTCTGCCTGTCTTGCTATTTATCTGTCTTTCTTATTGACTAGCTGTCTTCCTAACTACCTTTCCTTCTTTCTGACTAGCTGTCTGTCTGACTACGTTGCTCTCTATCTGTCTGTCTGACTAGCTATCTGTCTGTCTCCCCAGCTGTCTGTCTGACTGTCTGTCTTGCTCTCTATCCATCCATCTGCATTTTAAGGAACAGTTTTTCCCCTGGTGCGATACAGTTCCACTCATTGAATCATATCCTATCAGGAACTCCTTATGTACAACATCTCGCCCCAGCACAATGCACCACAGCCTCAAATTGAAAGTCCTGTGAGAGGGAACCTATGTCTAACGCATGAAGGCTCAGTTTAACAAGGCACTGTTGGTGAGAAATAATGGATGGGAATACTAGTTCTAACAAAATAGCCTTTTTTAAGTCTGCTAAATTAAGTGCTACAAAGTCGGCACCATTGACATTTGCGCTTGTGTTACACTGTTTAACTCTGCACTCGTTTAATTAAGGAATGTAGCGGCTAATTAGGATCCTCATCACAGAACAGTCAAAATACCCGTGGTGCCTGCCTTGAAGCAGTACTACAGTGACCCACACCACTGCCTAGAGAGAAGTACTGCCTGTAAATCTGTGTTGGCACAGTATTTAAAGAGATAGTGAATGTTGAACTTGAGATGTTTGAGTAGAGAGTACAGCTGCAGCAGTTCATTCAGTTTTACTCAGATTATGTGTGTGGTGATGAGTAATTTGACATGTTACTTATGATAAATGTATTCTGTGTTTATTTTCTCAAACTGGGGTGGGTATCGTGTGAAAATTTTCAGTGCTAGTGTCAATACAATACCTGAGTTAAAAAAAAAAACATTCCTTTTTTATTCTAAAAATATAAACATGTTTTTCTGCAAAACCGTTTTTTCATTCAACAAACGAAGCCAAAGCTCTCAAATTGTCTAAACAGACAAGATAATAAGATAATAATAATAAGTTCTCCTAATCAAAACAGTTTAAAATTAGTGAAGCTTTGATGGAAATGAGGAACTGATCAAAGAATAAGTAAACAAAATTACGAATCTGACATTGGATGCCAGGTTTTGGTATTTGACAGTTTTTGAGACTGGGATTACGGACATATATTTCGTTGATACCGAAAAAGTATTGAGGTTCAATAACCAGCGCTGCAAACCCACGCTGGTGCTTTCAGTTGGTCTGGCTGATTAGATGTCTCTTCAGTTTTAGCTTTGTCGGAGAATATCCTTTGGATTTACTCAGCTATAGGCTACACCTAACATAAAGGTGCTGCGCCTTAACATGTGCAACAAAGTCAAGAGGAGAGTCAGGGAGATGTCAATGTGTACCCACTCACATAGTCGCTGGAGAGGTCTAATCAAAGGAAATGAAAAACACTTCTGTGAATGTACTAATTTGTGAAGGAACAGGGTTATAAAAGTACCATCTGACACAAACTGAATTTTCTTACATTAAGTGAGGCTGCCTTGTCTAAGAAAAGGAAGCCTTCCTCATAGAATGCATACAAATAGTTTCAATACCAAATCAAGATAATAACAAAGTCAGAAAAAAATACCAATGAAAAATAGCAAGAATTAGAAAATTCACAACCATACACGATTTAGAAAAAGTAACCACGTTTAACTCTAAGAGGTTGTGCCACTGTAATTAGTTTTTCTCAGGGTTCTCTAAGAAATACTCTGACAGCTGCAGCTTATTCAACACATCACCTCTTCTCAGGTTTCTGCACCAGCTTCTAGTGTGTCACAGAGTTTAAAATATTGCTAATTGTCTATAAACGTAGTAGTGTAGTAGTAGTGTAGCACCAAAAATACTGTACATCTCTGGTCCTTTTGCTGGTTATCTGGTTAGTGGTCTGCTAACCGTCCAAAAGTTCAGACTAAACGCAAAGAAGCAGCTTTTCATTACTGTGCTACACATAAACTCTGACTCTGTTTTAAACCTGTAAAAACAAATATTTTCTCCACTGCCTCCGACTAAATCTTAAGCGGCAACACTGTTATCCAACTTGTGATTAAATCCTGAACTATAGCTCCTATTTTTTTTTTTCCGTTTTAATTGGTGTCTTGTGCTCCATTTCCTGTGTTAAGTCTTATTATGTAAATCACCTTGAATTGCCTTTAACGGTGCTCAAAAAAAACTTGCCTTGCCTTTAGTATGCTGCTCGTTGTTTAAAAATGACTAAATACAAAATATCTCTGATCTTGCTACAATATCAACCGCTCGACCTGTGATGTCGCCGGGTGTCTGCTGATTGTTCCCAGAATAACATCCAAACTCTGTGAAGCTGCTTTTAGCTGCATGCTGCACACAACTTCTAGTGTAACATATTACTCATTCACTATCATGTTTTTTTTGTTTGTTTTTGTTAATGAGATGATGTAATCAAATGAGCGCCAATCAACCCTCAAACGGTGGAAAACAATGTTGAAAATGTGCTGGAAATATGGTATTTATGTGTGTTTCATCACTCCACACAGATCTGATGTTTTCATCTGCCACCATTTTTTGTCTCTTCAGGGGAGCGGGAGCTTCAGTGGACGTTTAAGTCACTTGCCTCATGAACGTCCTGATCAGTTCACTAAATCCATTTCCACTGCCCCTCATCACATTTTGCTTTTTTCTTATTTTCACCGTTTCCATCCAGCAGTTTTTACGCGTAAATTGAAAATGCGTATAAAAACATGTGGATGGAAACGCATTCTTACGTAAAGCACTCTTCACTGTGTGAAATGTGCAATACAAAGTTAGTAAAGTTTGCTTTGCCTAATCATAACCTGAGGAAGAAAGCTTGAAAAAATGCACAACATTTAATTAGACAACATTTGGTCCATTAAACTTAATTTATTCAGCCAGGGGGCAGGTATGCTGCTTGATAAAAGTTGATTCAAGGTCAGATTTGAAGATGTTTCAGTGCCTTTCTGTTGTTTCAACAGATTGATTTCTCAAGTCCATTTAATTATTTCTCTGAATGATGTAGAGAAAAAATTTTGCTTAACTTGAAAAAAAACCCGTTCAGAATGTAGTTTATCTTTATCATTTAGTTTTATCTTTTTAGTTTTAGTTTTTTTTCTCTATATTTGTGGACTTCAGAATTGAAATGTACTGAATGTATGGCCATGTACAGTTTCTCCAGTAGATGTACACAAAAGTAAAATACTTATTTAACATTTTCTCTTTTATTCAGTTTATTATTTAATAATTACAGGGTATATTGCATTGCTGACTGTTCAGAAACTCTACTTTAGTCTTTGTTTCTACTTCTCCCATCACCTTTCCCGTCATTGCTAAACCTTCATAAGCAAAGATAAGTTTTGAACATATTGCTTCCAACACATGCTGTCAGATCAGTGATAATCAAACGGCGGAAATGAGATTATGTAACTTTACTCACAGCACAGGAGCTCAGATCAGGTTCTCAGTGTGATCTTGTCAAGGCCTTCCTGTCTTCTCTCTTCAGCATTCTGTCTATGTTTAGCATGAAAAGGGCAGGAAGTACAATAAAGTGACATCCCTTCACCAGGAAAGTTCACCTCATGATATTTGTCACATTGTAGTACAGAACTTTTTGTTTAGGTTTGCCACAAATGCCTAGATTGACACAAGTACTTCATTAGTTTCATTGAGAGCTAATGATATCATATATCATATCATATAATGTCAAAAAAGCCCATTTTGGTCTATTTAAAGAGCTTGTTTTGTCTGACCAACAGTGCAAAACCTAAAGATATTCAGTTAACAATCATGGAAGACTAAGAAAACCAGGGGAAAAAATCACATTTGGGACTGTGGAACCAGTGAACCTCTGGCCTTTTTGCATAAAAAATATTTTTTTATCATGTTCTGTCAAGTTGACTAATTGTTTTAGCTCAAGTTTCATTAAAAAAAAACTTGAAAGACCAGAAGTACTGAACTGCTTGCTCACCATACTGTAAATGAGTCAATGCAAGTGCTTTAATCAAACCAACAAATGATGATGAATGAATGAAAGCTGCTTCGTAGCACCAGCGCTACTGAAAACATTTTTAAAATCCATGTTTGTCACAAACCTCAAGCTCCCCTCTCAAGTTTGTTCTTATTACAATATAGGAAAAAGCAGTAAGTCTATGTAGAAAATTTGGCTGTTATCCCGAGTTGTCAGCCAGAGAAGAAAACTTGTTACAGTACCTGTAATATATCATTATACTGTAGATATGGCTGTGTTATTATGTTTAATTTTTAACATTACAATAACTTGCCCTGAGATGGTTTATCAAGTACTGCAATGCTGTTATCATATTAGTCTATATATATGCAACATATGACTAGAATAAAACATATGACTAACTGGCTGATGCACTGAAAGTCAGACAGTGAGACATTATTTAACCATTAAATAGCTGTAATATTTTTGACTGTAGAATCTTATCAGCACTGCAAAGGAATGTTTTTTTTCTCCCCGCAACCTTAATCAGATTTGCTGATTGACTGTGACTATGACAAGGCACCGTGCTGATCTATGATCATCAGAGCATTCAGTCTGTGTATCTCCATCTAGTGTAATGTATAATATAGTTGAACGACAAGGGTTTTTGATTCTTCCAGAGATTGGAAACATCATCTCATTCAATTATTTTTTAAATCTGATATTGAAAACTCCTACTAAAATGAACAGACCGCCAGAATGAACATGTCGAAAAGGGACATTTAATTTACAAATTCATTAGACGCATGATTGCCACATACTGAGGCCATCTTTATCGAACATGTAAAGTAGGAGTGAACTTGGTGTGATGGGTTTCTAGATATAGTGTGATAAGGCAGTAGCTGGCTGGGCTGCTGTGTCATCAATTTGCTGATGGTGCATTAGTCTATAAAAGCAGATGTTAGAAAAGATAGAGCACCTACTCGCATGTAGCCCCAGGCATCACACTGTATTGTAGCACTACGTACAAAGAATTGTCCAAAACCTCATTATCTATATTACACTTATCTAGACCATTATTATTTTAATCTATCATATTTCTTTAATCCTTTTGTTTTTGGACGGTGAGAGCAACACCAGGCTCTGCAGCAGGAGAGCACAGGGTGAGTTTTGTGTTTTATAACAGCTTAAACAGCTGGCTTCCCTGACCTTAGGGGCAAAGTGTAGTTCAGTGTAATGAAGTGTGTCAGGGAAGCTGATTCATTCCAGTCTCCACCAATGCATCAGTTGCATAAAAGGCACATTATGTAAACAACTTCTAAGGCTTCACCTCTTCTGGTTCCATTTGTCATTGTACATTTTCAACACATAATTTGATTCTCTTGTGAGAGAGCGTGTTCCATAATTTCTTTCACAAGTAACAAAAATAACCTTATTCTTATGCTGTTGTAGCTCCATAAGAAGCATTGTCTTATGACTGCTGAATATCCTTACGTGGTTTTGCCTTTTTGTGCCTTCAGGCAAATAAGAGAGAATAAAATTATATGATAATCCTATAATAACCCGTTGCTAACCAAAAGACCCTTTACGCCTTCTAAGATTCAGCTTTTCCCTTTTTGTTCTTTCTTTCTTTTGTCCTTTTTTGTTTCTTTCTTTTTCTTTCTTCCCTTCACTCTCTCTCATTGGTAACAGTTTTTCATAGACAATACTGTTTTGCTTCTCTCCAACAATCCTACTGTTGCAGAGTTCAGCCATGCTCTCTGACTGTGCTGAAGGGTAGTCTAATGCCTCAGCTTTTTATTTGAAAAGGACAAAACAGACCCAGCGCATGTCAAGGCCACAAAAGTTCACCTCTCCCTCTGAAAAACACACTTGACGGCAAACTCTTGCTTTGCCCCTTGTGCTTTGTGGGCATTCTTCTCAAACCGACCGGAGTGCTCGGCTATCAAATGAAACTTTCATACACAAACAACTGTTCGCTGTTGTCTTTTGGCTGCATTTAAATGACATTGACTGAATTCACAGTTGTGGGTTGAGTTCCTGCGGTGAATCGAAAGATGTGGTGTTATTCCATTTCATTTTACATTTGACCATGACCAGAAACAACCCAGGTTCATGCTCTCTTCTCTGCGTGTTTTTTAAACCAACCATGTCTTTAAATAGACAACGTTCAGCAGAGTGGCTGCAAATTGAATAAGTCAGTCATGCCATGCTTCGTTTTAAATGTGTCACAACATTCCTATCTACTGTATCTGGCCCACAAACCTGTAAGCTACTGAAAACACCTTGAATACAAGATGAGAATCACCTCTCACTTTCACATCAGGTATTAGATAGAAACCCAAGAAATTGCCTGCTCTGTTCTAGTACTGCTAACATAAATTATTTTAGATGATGGCTCTAGGGAGGGCAATGTTTGGCCGTTGGTCGGTCCACCACTTGAGTCCAGACTGAAATATTTCAACAACTATCAGATTGATTGCCATGAAATTTAGGAGAGTCATTAATGGTTTCCAGAGGATGAATCCTAATGGCTTTGGTGATCCCCTGACTTTTGCTCTAGCACCACTGTGAGGATTACTTTTGTGGCTTTGAGTGAAGTGTCTCCACAATATTGGATGGATTGCCATGAAGTGTGGTACAGACATTCATGTCTCCCTCAGGATTAATTATAACAACTTTGGTCATCCCTTCACTTCCCATATAGCTCCATCATCAGGTCAACATTTGAATGTGTCCAATACTTTGGTTCATAACCAAATACCTGCAAAACTAATAACATTCCCATCAGCCTCAGCTGTACTTTGTGTTTACTGCAAATTAACAAATGTTAGCATGCTAATACACTAAACTAAGTTAGTATGTTAGCTGGTTAACATTATAAACATTTATACCTGCTTCACATTAGCATGTTAGCATTGTCGTTGTGAGTTAGCATGGTGACGTAAGCACAAAGCACCGCTGAGCTTAAGAGCAGCCTCACAGAGCTGCTAGCATGGCTGTAGACTCTTAGTCTTGTTTTAAAGGTTTGCGGTATGTTATCTATATTTCTTTGTAAATGCCATTTAAGGTGTGCTTACTCAGTACTCACAGTTGTGTGTAAAAGAAAGCCAGCTATTGATTCTGTGTGGGAGGGTGTACAGTGGGTAACTATCTGCAAACAAAAGCTTCTGTAAAATTGCCTTGTCATTTTATCATAACAAGGAGAGCATAAAAGGCGACTGAGGCACGATTATAGGAAATCTTAAGCAAGGGTCGATTTTCTTGAACATCAGTAGGCTCCTTGGCAGGTCTGTCGGAGTTAACGTGCGCTTAGTAATGACTGTGGAGCGGCTGCATCTGTCTCTGCCCACCCTGTGGTGACTGGCTCTCTGTTAGAGGAGGAGAGAATTAGGCTGGGATTAGGTGTGAGATTGATTAAGCTGCTTTTGGTCCCAAGTAGGAGGTGGTTCCTAATGTAGAAAGTGCATTTATAACACAGGCAGGGTCTGAACGTAGACAAACACAAAGGATATCTCCTGCAGAGCTTGTAGCAAGTCAGTCATTCGTAATGTGAGGGTTAGGGTTAGTGACAGATCTAAGAAAATGAAGCAAGCCTTTTCAGAGCAGTGAAGACGCTTCCATGTAATGACATTAAATTCATACGCTTCTTATTGTGTTGCTTTATTTCATCTAAATTAGTGCTACATTTAGGCCATGAGGTCTGTAACACTGCAAACGCACTTGTCAGGTAATTTCACAGAGTGTACGTACAGGTGACCTTCAATTAATTGACTTTCCATACGAATAGAGAGAAGGAGAAGATCAAAAAGAAAGTATAATAGAAAAGGAAAGGTGGTAAAGGAAGGAAAACTGTAAAAATATGTGGAATATTTTTAGCTGTGTTATACAGTATATACATACCAGTCAGAGAGTAGTTTTACATTTGATAATTGTCTGTATTAAATCTCCTTTGAGGAAATGTTAATCACTATGATAGTAGGAAATTAGAGGAAGTAGGAAATATACAGATATTGTGCATAGATATTGCTCCATTATTCTCTTCACTAAACAATGTTGATTACCAGTTGGAAATTAGTTAAGAAATAAATCCTGCATGGCCACACAAAAGGCACTTAACCTTTTTGTGAAAGGGTAAAATAATTGGTGAGACCTAATTTGCATACTTCTGTGTTGATGCTCCACAGTCAGGTCACAAAAAGTAGAAGTTAAACAAAATGTCTCTGAATCTCAACAGATTATTTTAAGCCTAAATCTGCCCTCATTTTCAATAGAAAAAAGCCTTTCTTGAAATTTAACCCTACAGTCTTTTGCAGGGCTGATGTTCCTGTTTTTATTGATTCTGGCGCTGCGTTATTTCCAGTTTTTATAATTATATTTTTACCATTCCAATTGTTGAATTCTGGTCTATCTGTCTCCCTTCTAAACACAGAGCATTGTATCACCCCAAAAGCATGTCAGCCAAATTTAAGTAGGCCAATTAATTTTATTCCCCTCTTGGACGAAAACTCGCATGGCAGTGTTGTAAGCCAGAAATGCAATCACTGGATGGTATCTTTGAGACCATTCACCAGGCCTGGACTGAGATAATAATTCAGTCCGGGAACCGTAACTCCAGCCCAGCCCGCTTTGCACATTCAGACCAGACTGCTTATATTGGAACCATTTTGTTGACAGTGCTTTCCTTCAGTTTTTATAGTCTTTGACCCCCAAAAGAAAAAGTGATGCAATATAGTCATGCCTACCAAAAGTATAATGGTAAATGGCTGCTTTCTAAAACTTGCCAGATGAATGGAACACAGCTAAATGACAATAATAGATGTGGACCTCCCGTGTCCTAACAATGCATAAAAGCCTAGGACAAAGTTTTGAGGCTCAGTAGTGATCATTTTACTTTCAATAGGCTCAACAGAAACCGCAGTAAATGCTTAGAAAATCATTCACCCCTGTCCCTAAAGCAGAGGCCGCATGTTGTGGTTGTTTCGTATTGGTCTGCATTATATTGAAAGCTAATGTTTTAACCACCTCCATTTACATAAATGAGGGGGACAGGATATTACAATAATTTTCCTGTGTGAACATATCTCACTTTCCCTATATGACATGAATGAGAGTTGATAATCTCCATTAAGGTCTACTTTAACTGTTCTCTTTGAGCCTCACATTTCTCATTTTTTTCCCTCTATTGTGTGTATGACACAATTCAGATCCCG
This sequence comes from Oplegnathus fasciatus, assembly GCA_003416845.1. Lineage (NCBI taxonomy): Eukaryota > Metazoa > Chordata > Actinopteri > Centrarchiformes > Oplegnathidae > Oplegnathus > Oplegnathus fasciatus. Next base: position 244,839 of record NTHP01000557.1, on the reverse strand, counting down.
CCATCAGTTTAAAAGCAGGGGATATGACTGGTCTGACTGATCTACCTTGTGCTGTTTTTTTACTTTGAATTATCTGTTTAGTTTTGAATTAGAACTCTGCCCTGACTCTTGGGGTCAGTCAGCTGGCCTTGCCACTACGAACGGGAAGTCTGGACCTGTCTTTCACAACACTAAGGGCCATTCAGTCAATGTTGTGACAGACTAATGTTCACACACTACCGTGAACATAATAAGATTTTCTTCACTTCGTGTTTCTCTACTGCAAGGTGTTGGGTTTGTTTGTCTCCACAGCCCAGTTCATAATACATAATGTACACACATACAGACAGACAAAGACAGACTGTGCACACACACATATCCTCATCTACATGCCCCAAAACGACAACAAAAATATCTATATTTGCATACTCAGATTATTGATCGAAAGGGTCAATTGCTCACTCTTATTCCGCAGATATTTTCTGAAGTCCCCTAAAATGCTGCTGCATTGCTTCCAGAGTGTGTCTTGTCACTTTTGTGTAGGGCTCATTACTGTGTTTTTATTTTATTTTATTTTTTTCATTTTTTTTTTATATTGTGTGTTTATTTTGGCTTCTAAAAATGGGTAAATAAAAAACAGATTAACAAATCAATAAAACAAGAAAAATAAAAGAAAATTACATTTTCTAAACACAATTTGCAGCACAAATCCTCCGTGGTTCAACTGTTTTTTGTTACTTCCTCATTATGGTGCATAGTCAGCAGCTAATTTGTTTTTTCCCCCATTTTTCTTGTCACTTTTGTTATGGGAAGCATTTTCTAAGCTTTGCTTGTCACCAAGAGGTCCTCATTTGGTGTTAATTCCATTGATCACTGTCTTGCAACGATAAACAAACTTCAAACTTCTAGATGCCTATAGTCATACAATTCAAGTGACAATTACTTAATTGTACTTACTTTTTACTTTTTTAAAAAACAGGCAGTGAAAATGACTGACGGACTTCTCCTGACTGTTAGCATAAGGAGTAGATATAAGATGATATTACTAATGTCACTTTTGCACTGAACTTTGAATGATGTACAGACCTCATACCCCATATCTCATATCAATATATAATTAGTTGTCCTGTTATTCAAATAGTTAACATAATCATATTTACCTTAAAATACTGTGTTAACATAGAGTATAGATCTGCAGTCAGTAAAAAGGGGGTGGATTGAAACTGAAGCAGGAATTTCTCTCTTTCTGCTTCCTCTGTGTCACTCTAATTGCTATTGTGGCATTGCATAACACACTCGGCGCCTGATACATTTCAGATTTGCAAAAAAATATATATTGCATATTATTAACTGATGTTATTGTTGCAAGAAGAACTGATTGCTTTAACTGACTCATCTCAATTTTGAGTAAACACAGGCTGGTAGCATAGCCATTTCTCAGGCTTTTCCGCTTGGATTGCAACGCAGCTTGACAGCTCAGTAAAAACCTCTGAGCCCTTTGATCGTGATATGCTCATTTCTGCATTGCTCCAATCCAAGAGGGAGTCCCACTTTAGTTACAACTCGAGTAAGATAGAGCTGAAAAGGATGTTAGAGTAACTTCATGGGTTGTTTTTTTTCCAGTATCCCTCGATCTATCTTTCCTGTCCTCTCAAAACGGATTCAAACTGTTCAGCAAAAGATAAGTATAGGACAGAGAGAAATCAAGGTTACTGAGTAAGTTGCCCTATGTTTGAGCGAGAGAGCGGAATGCTGATACAGGAGGGGCAGAGAAGGGTTAAGTTTTGATATCTAAAACTTTCAGAAGCAGATTTGTGTTCAGAAATGACGCTCGGGTAAACATGTCCAGAAATCAGACCTTTAATTCCACGTTAATCCTCTTTTCTGCAGCCCTGTCCATGGCTGACATGGTTGCCCCGTGGAGAAGCTTGCTACGGGTTTGGAACGCTGGCTTTGAAGTCCGATGTTTCTATCGGGGTCCTAGAGTAGTTATCGCACGGTAGCTTTCCCTCGGCTCTTCGTGGGATTAAAAACTCTGTTTGTTTGTTACAGTATGTTTCTTCGACTTCCCATTTGGGAGATACAAGGTTTTCACCCAACAGCGATAGTACAGTATGTTACAACGGTAGATAGTCTTTGAAATGTTGTGATCAGTTTTCTAGATCGCTTGTCATGTTGAACTACGCTTTAGATTTTTGTTACATTGAAAGTCTGTGTTGTTTAAGCGTCATCTCATTCATGCAGTACATGTTCAGAAAATCATTCATGCATTCATTCATGTTAAGACTCTCGTAGACATCATTGTGTGAACAATGATCCAAAGCGTTTTCCATACCTGACCCTCCATATCAGTCAGCAGAGTGAAATGTATTTAACTCCACAACTTGTTCATTTGTGTGTATGAGTTAGTAAGTTCTTTGCTTCTTGAGTCATCACAAATTTACTGAAGGTTTACCCTTTTATACCCTGGGTTTCGTATAACAGAGATGGCTCACACTGGAGAACAGAATAAATATGAAATCAGATTCTGTGTTTAGTCTATAGTCAATATCACCATTTGTTACTGCAGCTGAATAGTGTACATAGAAAAAATATTGTAGCTAAAATTAATTGCAATGGTCCAGTCGTGGAACAGGAGGGAAGGAGCCATGATTTACTTACAAATTGTGTTTGTGCTCTAACAAAAAGAGGGATTACTCAGAGGTTGAGCTTTTGCCCATTGTATCCAAAGCAACACCACCAAGGGTAATTGTTTCAATTTAGAGACAAAGAAAGAGGTTTGTGAGTGTGTGTGCGTTTGGAAGGGACAGAGTTTTCAAAGCGTACTGCAGTAAGAGTCTGACGACGCTTCAAAATGATGAATGATTTAATTTCATGTTTTGTTCTGCCCTTTGAACATTTTTATTCTGTGAGTATTTAATAAATGAATAAATTGCAAAACAATAATGTCAGGAAAAATCGAACATTGCTTCTAATTCTTTATGATTTGCTTTATGGTACTTCATATATAGTCATAGTCATATTGCTGTTTCACTTTGCCCCAAGGTATAGGCTGAGATATGTTGTCCAATATGTTGCTTCACTGCTCAGACCAGGTCAAAGGTTTTCTTATTAGCCTAATTTCCAGTTTTTGCCCTGAGCATCTAAAAACTATGTCCCATATCATCTCAAATAACGACCACACACCCCTACAGTATGATATTGTAGGCTTGTACATATTTGTGTGTAGTACGTTTATGCAGCTATACATATGTTTGAGTCAGTTTGCCTTTCTTTGCCTCTGTGTATCAGCACTAAGCACTAGTGCACTCGATGACTCATCAAACCTCCAGAGATTCAACCGGGGAAAACCCACCCATCCGCACACACACAGACATGCACACACACACATCCATTGTGGATGCAGAAAGAGGTCTGGCCCTGACAATTTTGCCTTAACTCTCTTTAACAATGCGGCATGACTTGGCACATGCTGGGCTGCTGCTCTCCCTGTGACTGCCGGGATTGTTGTGCTTATTGTGAGCCCTCTGCTGCACATCACCTTTGATTTGTGTGTGCAGCGCGGGCTTCTTTTAAGTGGTTTCCTGCATTGTGAGCGTGTGCGCGCACACACACACACACACTCTCAGATCTCTGGGGACAGCAACACCTGCCTGCAGTTTCATATCCTGTAAACCCCAGGAAACAGAAAGACAGGAATGCTTGTTGTGTTTTGTCACGCTTTAGATCAGGAGCAAAGAACGAAACCTGCCTTGAAGCCCTTGGAACGAAGCCTGAATATATAGACTGCATGTACAGGTGTTGAAGGTACAGGTTGTTTACCCACATTTCTGATTAAATGCTCCGGGAATAAAGTACTGTATAACATAGCACCTGCCTAAAGTGTTATTCTTTCTCTGTCTGTTTGTGTCTCCCCACATCACCCATTCTCTGTCATTCTTTCTCCTCCTTCAGATATCCGGGGTTTGCAAACCTTTATGGACCAGGCGTCTCGGCTGGGTCTGGATGTTTCCTTGCAGAGGGTGGACCACAACGTCAGCCGAGTCTTTACTGATCTCTTCAACACGATGCGCACCGAGGAGCTCAACCGGTACCGGGACACTCTACGTCGGGCCGTGTTGCTCATGAGTCCTCGAGGTGCACAGGTGTTCATTCACCAGGTAGGCTACATTGCTTCATCAAGGGATCAGCAACACAAGCAGAGAGGCATTGAAAGAGCCAGACATAAAACAAGCATTTTTTCAATAAAGATGATGACCCATGAACGGATACACATTTGCCTGGCACCCCTAATCTGACAGTTTATCAAACATGTCATTGCCTCAACTGTAGTAAATGAAAAACATAACAAAATAATTGAATAATAGGAGATAAATTGCCTGGTTTTCATCAGGAACTTGCCATGAAGACCACACTAGTGACACTGATAAAAATGATGAAACAAGATGCAACTGTCTGTCTACACCCGGGTGGAGTTCTGACAAAACCCAAAGCAGATGGCAGAGATCAGCCTGAGATGTGCTTTGCCTTCGATATTGATTTGGCCAGAAGAAACACACGTTTCAGTTGCCAATATTCTGCATCAAATGTTAAAAATATATCTTTGGACAGCAGAAACAGTATCTCTGCAGTAAAAAAATCATTCAGCCTTCACTGCACTGCCAGTGAAGGGAGTTTTGTTTACTATGCAGATCAGCAAACTGCATATAACCCCAGGCAAAGTTCAAACAAAGTCAAAGTCAACTGTGTGTAGCCACAGAGGATTTGCATCTTTCTTAGCTCATACTATCCTAACATGGAAGCTGTTACTAACCTCTCCTCTATTTGTTCCTTCCACATTATGTTTGCTAATTGTGCCAGTTGGTATCAGGGGAACATGTAGGAGTTAATGCATCCAACTCTCCCCTTTAGGGCACATCTTTTCCTCTTATATCACCTTGCTCAAGTTCAAAGTTCATTCGTTCAGCTGCCCTCTCCTCTAAACACTGCTGTGTCCATGACTGATCTAAATACCAGTAAACTAAAAATAATTGGAGTAGATGTTATAATAACAAACGCTTCTCTATGTTTGCCTCACTAAGGGCAGCCAGAGGTGGAAAGTTTTCCTTTAATCATCTGCAGGGGTTTTACTCATGATAACCACTTTGTCAAACCTTGTTGAATAATAATGCACTGTAGAGCTTTGGCATGATTGAAGAACAGACTCGCGTGGCATTGGCAGTGTTGGAGACAGTGAAAAATATGGCAACATAAAAGAGAGCTGAGTGGCTTGTTCTGCCCAGCAAACACGTCACAGTCTGACACTTAATCTCCTGCTCATCTGGCAAGGACAGTGAAACACTGATAAAATATTGAAGATTTTCCAACTCAAATGAAAAACTTGGACCTCAAATACAGGGCAATAGACAAAGGGTTGTCAAAATATGGTTGTCGATAAAAGTTACACGTGCTATTTTAGCTTAACAAAGCTCTTGACTATGCATTTTCCATGTTGCAATATCTACAAATCAATTCATGATGTTTGTTTGGTCAGCTTTCTAGGCATGTAAGAAACATCTTTTCTACTCCTGTCAAAGCAAAATATAATTCAAATAGGTCAAGACTTCAGAGTCAGAGGACCAAGGAGGTTGATTTTAGAATTTACAGTGCAAAGCCTGTGGCACCTGTGATGTGTCAGCATTTGACAAAAGTGAGATCCACACATTTCATATAATTTGAATCAGCAAAAGGAGCCTTGATTTGTACAGAAGATACCAATCAAAGAAACAAAGAAATAAAAGAAAAAACTTGCATATATATTGAACAAGGACATGCAGAGAATTAAAAGATTTGGCATATATGTGAAATATATTAAATGTCCATTTATAGTTAATAGACATTAGTATTTCTTATTTTAGCCTATTCTTGCATATTATTATTATTGGTTTATTTTCGTTTTCATTTGCTTGTTTCTAGGACACTGAGAAGGTATCTTCTCTTGGTGGAGAACCTTTTCACATTTCCTAATGTCACAAAGACTTAACGTAAGCTCTGAGTTATAACATTTCTGTAGGCCACTATAAGTATTGTTATCCATCTTACTTAGTGAAGATGAGTTAGTGGTAGAGTATAGATTGAAGGAACTAAAAAAGTCATGACATGCTTTACAAAAGGAATATAAAATATATTTTGTCTTTTTATTGCATTTGGAGCTCACTTGTATTTAAAGATGACTGGAGGATAAGATAGAATCCCTCTGAGACATGTGACAGTACTGTGCTGTACTGTATGCACTGCAGTCCTGTCATTACTGATTTATTGTCTTCAATCACAGGTATACTGTATATACTGTATGTTATAAGTTTTTTGTGTCTCAAAAAGGTTTTACTCTCGATGGACTTCAGTTTTTATTAATTATTTCTGCATGCCCCTAATTTAATCTTTCTACAGTATCTATTGTGGGCAAATGCCGCAGAAAAAAGCCTAACAGTAGGTCAGAACCTCACTTCTATTCAAATTAGCTTGTGTAAATGTTCCACTATTCATCTAAAAGTGAAGTACTCATAGACAAATAAATCAGTGCACAGGTTGTGGATACACCAAGGCTTTCAAGTTTTATTAATGATATACTGCTTTGATCTTTTCCTGTACTCCAATGAATTCTGTTGTAGTATACACACACACACACACACACACAAACAGCTGTAGACATCTTTCCTTCTCCTAAGATTATATTCTTTATCATTCCTTATACAATTAACTTGAGGCATCTTGGGGACTAAGAAATAAGCACAGCTTCGCGTTAAGCACAGCTCCTCAAATGCTCCTGTGAATATGTGAATATATTAGAAGTGGTGGAGATTTGTTAATTCATCAAAGCTTCATTAATACCTTGGTAACTGTTGTCACGGAGCGTACCCACTCCCCACGAGAGATACAGGGGGAGAAAATGTAAATATGCTAATATCTGAATAGAGAATGATGATGATGCCTTGGAGATTTAAGTACTCATGAACTGTTTCAGCGCAAGAGAAAAAAGTAAAGTTGCCATGGTGACTAGAAGTCGACAGAATGTCGGATCAAAAATTCATCACATGCGACAAATCTTTTTTTTCATAATGTAAATGTTAAGAAATGTGGTTAATTAGGGGGATTAATGGTATTAGTGGTCTCGGTGATTTGTGCAGGGTGTGACAAAATGCATTAATGCAGTGTTTCATAATGTTGGTGAAACTATGTGAAGTGGATCAGCTGTAGCAGGGTAGCAATGCTGTTTACCACAGAGACCTGCTCTGTTTCCTGCTCTATTCTGAATTTGTCATCAATGTGTTTCGTTCAGCTCCATTATTTTCTCTTCCTCTGCTCTGCTCTGCTCTACTCCACACTTTTTCATTTTCTATACCTACTTACATGGATGGATTACTGAACAGGCCTATAAAGAGCTACAAAATGACTACAAAGAGATGCCAAATGACCACAAAGAGTCGCAGAACAACTACCAGGAGACACAGAACAACTACAAAGAGACATAAAACATCTACAGACTCAAAATGACAGTAAAGAGACCCACAACGACAACAAAGAGATGTAAAACGACAACAAAGAGACATACGACGACAACAAAGAGATGCAAAACAACCACAAAGAGACATAAAACAACCACAAAGAGATGCATAATGGCTACAAAGAGACGCAAAATGATTATGAAGAGATACACGACTCCAAAGACATAAAACAACTTCATGGAGACACAAAACGACTACAGATGACATACCTGCATCTCTTCCAGTCCGGGTATCTTGCTCCCCTGTTGAGGGGTAGGGCATATTTTACGTGCTTGCGCCGAGGGGCCCATTTTCTCCTAATCTGTCTATGCCTACTTGTTCCTCTACAAGGTCAGATGGGGATGAGGGAAAAATGGCGCAATATGCATTGGGCAGATGAAAGAGAGGCACCTTTGTCAGGCCGACAGTTCATCAAAGGACTAATATAGCTAGACCATATTCATAACTTTAATTTCAGGTTCTTAATTCACCTGACTAACATTAGAGGACATAAGTGCATTAGCAGAAGTCATCCTAAGTCACATACTCTATTCTGTTCTATTCTGTCCTGATGATGCTCTTCTTCCCTGGCTAACATATTCTGTCACAAGTCAGTTGTCACTTCTGCAGTCTACTCTCAGGCCACAGTCATTTCTCATACTTTGAACAAGATGCATATGTAATTGACAGCGTCCGCGGTTTTATGCTGAAATTCTGGGCTCTTGTTTTCTCCCATCCAGACAGTTGCCATCTTGTCTCTCGCTCACTTTGGCCATGAGAGGATGTAGCGTCTTCTGTCAGCTTCAGTGCCGCCTTGTTCCTGACACCCAACTACTCTCCGTTCCCGTCATGATAGGGGAACGTCACTTAAGTCACGCAAGCCTTTCCTTTTAGAGGGCCATAAAGTGGAATTTTAAGCTTTCAACTGTCCCATTTCTACGTCCTTGGGTTGTATTAGTGAGCATTTGCTAAATCACTTACATAAAACGATGCACATTTAGGAACAAAAACTTGACACATTTTATGAGTTACCAAAGTCACTCTCCAATTAATTGTCAGCGGTGCAGCTCCAAGCTATATATCTTGAAGACACCCAAATTAGATTTTTGGCTCTCTGGTTCTGGCTTTGGGAGATTCATTCATTTTCACCAACATTGATTAAAATGCTTTAAGCAATTGAAATACCTGTACTGAATGCAAATTCTGAAAATAGATAGTAATGCTAACATTAAATATATAATATAAGTATGTATTTAGAGCAAGCAAGCTTTTCCAGGTTGCAGTTATTGGTAAAGTCTCATAGGCCTGTGAGTATTGTTAAATGTTTCCTTATTCTCGTATTCTATTGCATTTGTTCTCTCTGTGCTTGTGGGACAGCGGCCCCCTAAAGGTGTTGATGGGAAACAGAATGGGTGGTGTCAGTTGGCATGCCAGCTCTGCAGGCCGGTTGATGGATGGGGCAGAGAGGCTGGGTGAGGTCTGCCTCCTGTGCGGCGGCTACACCAAACTACAAGAGTGACAAGCACTGCTGCCTGCTGCCAGGAAACGTGAGAGGAGGAAAGAGATGCTGCACAGGGTGGCAGGAGGGTAACGTTAGGAAGACAGGAACAGAGAGAGAGAGAGAGAGAGAGAGTACAAATATGACTGATACAAAGGCAGGGAGATAAATAAAGGACAGGGGGAGATGGATGTAAGGAGGAAAGGTCAGAGATGAGAAAGAGATGGAGAGCTGGAAGGGGCTCCTCCAACATAATAAAGCACCTCTGTATGAAACAGTAATGGGTGGAATCTAATGGAAGAGATGGCAGTGAAGAGAGACAAAAGAGATGAGAGACTGGAGTATGGTATCTGACAGACAGTACCTATTTAAGAATGGAAGACTTTAAAACCAGTGGGAAAAGGTGGCTTTTGTGTTAAGAGATAATTAAGGAATGGGTTTTGACAGCTGTAAGTGTTTTAATCCGTACCCTATGAAAGTGTGAATCCAACCCAGGTAACACATCTAATGTGGAAAAGATGAAAACTTGTTCGCAACTTAATCATACATTTCTTCCACTGTGACAGTTAAAATGAACTCAGCTGGAAGGAGGTGGAGTTTGTTTTCCTAAGAAACTAACCTAAGAAAGACTAGATTGTACCTTGTTGTCATCGCTGCCTATAAATGTATAATGGACTGTGACGCTCACCAGCCTGTCTCAGTGCAGAATTCCCTGCTTACTTTTGAGTTATGTTTGTGCAGAAATCAGAAATTGTCAGAACAGATGACTTAACTGTGGCGCATAGGGAATATACTGTATTATTCACTAAATGGACTGCACTTATATAACGCCTTTCTAGTCTAATGACTACTCAATGCGCTTTACATTACATGCCATTCACCTCATTCAGACACACATTCATACATTGATGGCGGAGGCTTCAGTGCAAGGAATAGGATCTATTCTAATACTCATTCACACACACGCCGATGGCACAGTATTGGGGAGCAATTTGGGGTTCAGTAGCTTGCCCAAGGCCACTTCGACATGTGGACTGGAGGAGCCAGGGATTGAACCGCTGGTAGATGACCCGCTTTACCTCCTGAGCCACAGCCGCTACCTGTCTTTGAGAATAAATATTATCATTATTATTCATTATTCTTTGTCACACCTCAGATTGAAATGCAGATATCCGGAATATGTCACTATGATAAAAATGGAAGCTCTTTTATTTGGTATGTCGGGTTTTCCATCCTGAATAACAGCAATGTTTAAAGCAGACATTTAAAGCAGTAGTGTCAGCGGGGCTCCATGTGCACTGTCAAAGGATTCAAGACATAGATGGCCTTCACCTGCTAGACTTGTGGTAGTGGATTACTGCATTTTCCTCATGCCTTCTTTTAAGTTGTAGCTCTCTTGAGTATTTTGCTTTTTCTTCAGTCTGCCACTTTATGAACCATCTCTGCCAACTGAAACATTTTTTTCAACATCATATACTTATTTCAAGGGGAAGAGCCATCACTAAGCAAATATACTGGAGCTGTTTGGGTACTTTTTCAAGGTCAGTTCTGCAATTCAGCAGAACTGTGGCATGAAACCTACTTTTATTTGCTCGCTCTGTCCCAGAATAACTTCAGCAAGAGTTCAGCAAATCCGGCTTGATGATTAAAATGATTTATTTCAGTAAATAACTCCTTCCACCCTTTTGTTTCTTCCTGTCCACTCATGTTTAAAACGCAAAAAATTCACACCTAACAGTGAAACATTCACTTCACTTTATCTCTTTACCAAATGGCAACAAAATCACAGAAGGGCTTTCAGAACATGTCTGTGCACCCCTTTGACTGCATGGTAGACAGAGTTGCGATGTTGGAAACGGATTCGCTTGTCAAGACTTGAGACCATGAATCGCTGATTAAAAATGGACCCTTGTGACACTTGAGTGTGAGATGTAATAAACACATTTGCCCTTGCTAGGAATTTTTTTTTGATGCCAAGGACTCTTCCGTCTTATTGTCACAAGTGCTTGTGGACGGTGATTTAAAAGCGGCCGGAGTTGACATGCTATTACGGGGTGCTTTGGAAAAAGACAGCGATGATGGCTTTTCTTGCTTGGAGAATGCAGTGCCATTGACATGACAGCTTGTGGGGCACAACGCACGCACACATGCACACACGCACACACGCACACACACACACACACACACACGCATACAAGTCTCACTCACATTTTTCTGACATAAAAGTCATAGATGCCACTTGACATCACTTTGTAACATTTCTGTGTCCTTCACAATTGTTTTGTCAAAGTCAGAGTGTCATGGGTTGAAAACACCAAGAAAAAAAAAAAGAGTATTGAAAGATTGTGTCCACTTTAATGTTAAGGTGACAGGGTGTATATACCATTTTTTAAATGTTCCAATAATAGACTGCAGACAAAAGGTGGCAGAATTTGTCTCTGTGCCGGGTTTTCAATTCAAATGTTATTCCTTCTTATTATCTGCAGAACTTTAAGTTGGTATCAAGCTGTAGAGAAGGTCTAAAAGCATTTTCCACCTATAACACCTCCCAGCAGTCTCCTGTGTCTAGACTGTTTTCATTTCCTGTGCCAGTACTTTTTCTTTTGCTTACTTTTCCCCAATTTTTATACCGTTTTTATTGTTGCTCAAGTTTTTGACAGCATTTCTTAGTTTTACGAATGAAGCAGAACTTACTAAGATATTATATCAAAAACGATCACTGCAATCATTAGATTCTTGTAGCTGTGCTAATTTTTCTCACATTTTTCTAAATATTCCTGCATGCAGCACAGTTGTGTCTTGGCACCTGGACTTCCCTTCTGCCTCAGACGGAATAAAGCTGGCCATGACCTGGAAGTGTTTATCCCAGCATGACTCATTAACCTGACACAGAGAGCATGGTGTTGGAGCAGGGGAGCGTAGTGCTGGCACAAACAACATCCTCTGCATTCATGTACACACGCAGAAGGATGCCCAAACACGTGCACACCTTCACTGCGTCACCCCTCATTCCTTCCCCAGATCCATCACTGCCAGTTCTGTCTACACCCCCTCCCTTAGTGCTAATGAGTGAGGCCAGGTATAATTACAAAGCTCCAAAAGTACTTTTCAGCCTGACTTTTTTTAACACCATAGAAAAACACACTTGCAGCCACCCAGAAGATTCAATTAGAATGGCCCAGAATACAAATGAAGGCCACGGTGTGCTATTGGTTGAGTGGCATCATTTGGAATCAGAGGCTGGGAGAGTTTATGGAGGTGACAAACAAAGCAACACATTAGGGGTGGCCAGGAGTGCAGGTAAAGTTTTAAAGAGAGGACATTGTATGAGAGATTATAGAGTATCAAGATTATCTGTACTGTATAAACAGACAGTGGGTGCAGTCTGGGAATTTAATCATGTTTACTGATTGCATTTTTCTTTAGACAAATATCCTCTTTAGTTGATGGGAGATGTCCCCATTTATAATTCAAACATATTTAAGGTTCAGTTATGCAACAGCTTGAACATGATAGTTGCCATATAATGCCCAAATATAAAAGCTAGGGCAGTTTCTGTGCTCTTATTTGTAAATTACAATATCATTGCTATACAAAGTTCTCACATAATGGAATCTGTATGTATTTGCTATTGTGCATATCTTTAATATATGAATTTAACTCCTAGGTTTTGTAAAGCTGCAATATGTGTTATTTGTCAAAAGACCAATCAAGGACAGTGGATAAATATTAGCTTCAGCCAGAAACTCTAAACACAATGCATGTGTGTAAAAAAGTGTCAAATTTCACAGCCCATGTTGAAGCTACACTACTACACACGATTTTGTTATAGCACCTAAAAATACCCCCTAATGTCCAGATATTTCTCATAATAGCTCAAATCCTTCTCTATAATGGGCAGTGTGTTATTAGCATGGAACATAGACAAACCTGTAGTGCAACAGATTTGTGCTGAATACAACTAAAAACTCAACTGNTTATAAATTTGAATCCCAAACCCAGCTTTGGTTACATCATCAGGGTTACTGTCTCAGACTTGACAAAGTAGTACTCCCTATGACAAGTTAACTGATCCTGATGAGTAAAATCGGTGGCATGCCCTTTTAATAAATAAAGTGTACATTTGAATAACCAAATAAGAGTCAAATCCATCCATCCAACACACCAGCAACCTGCAGGTTGACCTTTAAGTCTGCCCAGATCAATTAAAGTACATTAATCCATGTCACAAACACCTGCCAATACAAAACGCACATATGAAATCATGTTTAGACATCAACTAGTCCACCAGTGTATATTGGGGCACTGGTTACTGGGATGGAGTCATCATAGCACTGTAACCTCAGTGATCATCTGTTGAAGGCCAGAGGTGAGGAGGTGTGTGGAGTTTATCTCGCTTACCGTCCGCTGGCGTGGCTCCCTCCTGGCTTAACGCTCCCACCTCTGGACCCCTGTCCTCTCCCCCTGACCCTCACTGCTGCTCCTCTATTCCATTTTCCTCCCAATAACAGTGTGACAAATTGAGCCTGCCAGAAAACGATCTATCATTGTCCTACATCTCATCCTCCTCTGCCCTCTGTTCCCTCCTCTTCTCTCTCTCTCTTTCTCTCTTTGTCTCTCTTTCCCCTTCTGTCCCTGTTACAGGACATTCCCTCTTTTTCCTCTTTGTATTTTTCCCATCTTAATGGTTTCATGTTTCTCTCTACATGGGCACTTTATCTTTCTGCCCTTGCTTTTTTCCCCCCATAACCTCATCTCCTCTCTTATTGCACTGTATACTTTTGTCTATGTCTCCATTTCTCTTCCTCTGTTCATTTCTTCTCACCCTCTCTGCAAATTTGTTTTGTTCCGTAATATTCTCTCTCTATTTGTTCTGTCGCTCTATCTCTCTGTTTGAGTTACAGATACATTATAGTATTGATTCATACAGTATTTAGACCATCAGTTGTCTTTATCCCCCTGCTGTAAATTAGTAACACGGAGATAGTCACTATAATGTGTACAGTACAAACAATAATAAACCCAAATACTAGTAGCAGATGTGTTGTACTGTAAGTGTCAGTTTGTATACTCCAACAAATAATTTCCAATCCCATCCCTGCTTGAAGCAAAACAATTTAGTTGGTGTGACTAAATTCAGCAACTCCATGTGATTTTTCTCCATAATAAGCCAAGCGTTATCACCACGGAGCATGGAGAAACTGTAGTGCACAGTAGAGAAAACATTAATTGCTTTTCATGATAAATAAATGCTACAATTTGACATGTAAATAATAGATGGCTCCCTCTCTGTCCATGATCAATTAATGGTACCTCCTGGGAGGTGGTGAGAAACTGGGCAACATTCTGTGTCCGTGAGTTTGAAATATTCAGAACGCGTTTGCCTTTGCATACAATACACCTCCAACAACACAGCACTTTGTAACAAAGTAGTTTACTCCAACAAAATCTAAATAAAACCACCTCTTCAGGTACATATTTCATGGGAGGGCGGAATAATCAAGAGAAATGGTTGTATATCCAAACTCTGGTATTAAAATTGAAACCGGGGCAGTTGGCAAGCTCTTTACTTGATGGATGTTATTACTTGCACAAGTATGAATCATCTGCTGAAGTTAAAGAGCTTTTCATAAATAATTTGCCTTTTCATAAGTAATGCTGGAGAATTAAAACTGTGGTGTATTTGAGGTGATGGCTTATCCCATCACATTAATCAATGTCGGGGGACTTTTTAAAAATGTGGGAAAGGGCCTTCAAAGGGTAAATAGCTTGAACATTGTGTTACTGATGATGGTGGTGTTGGTGGTAGTGGTGAAAGTGATTAACATGATGATGATGGGAAAGTGATGAAAACAACAATATTGGCACCATTGCTCCACAATTGATAGCTCCCTAGCCAATGTGATCAGTCTTAACCTTGTCCTTAATGCTTCTGCTCAGTAAGAAAAGGAAATATTTAATACAGTCAGGTGTATAGAACAAAAACCCGTCTCAGTTTATGTATTTCAGTGGCCCATTTCAGCACCCAAAACACAGTCTTGTCGTGACAGAAGGTGATAAACTTTGATTGATGTTTGCGATTATGAGTCCTGCTTAGCATTATTGAAACAGTAAACCTCTTGGGCAAATTTTATTTCTTCAGGAGGGAAAACGGTTAATCTCGTAAAAGGCACTCGGTGAAGTCTATCTCATTTATCTGGTGACCTCTAGAGTTGTACATAAATAGCAGAGTTGCTCTCTTGGAGCCTGTTGTTCTCTTTTTGTTCCAGTAAGTCAGCCAGCAGCAGGATCAGAGCACAACGGCCAGCTAGTTATAACGTGTTAACTACACTCTTATATGTCTAATAATCATTATTTTTTGTGTTGCAGAGGCATTTGAGCCTTTTTCAAGTTTTTGCAAAACACTTGTGTAGTTCATATTCTTGTTAAATTGGAATAGTCAAAATCAGTTACTTTGTCTGTATATGTTAATAGCTTTATCATTCTGTATATTTGTCTCCCTGCAGCATAATATGAGATGCAATTATACCAAAACCCTACAATATTGTCGGAAAGTTCTGTCTCTGTGAAATTGTTGCTGTGGGCTCAGGATTATTGCCCAATTCCCAAGTGGCAGACTCAAAATACAGTAAGAGTTATAAGGGTAATTGCAAAGCCAACCACTTGGAAAACAAGTACTGTATTGGTACCCAGCACACAGCCTATCACAGTCCAAAGGCTCTGGAGAAAATGTTCAATTAAAGTACAGCCCCTGTGGAAAGAATATAAATATAAACTCCAGTCCAGGTGTCCTATTACCCTTTTCTTACCTGTTTTCCTTCCTTACTTTTCCCTTTCCTTCTTTTGCTCTTACACGAATATGTATGAGTCAGTGTTCGACATGTGCACATGCATATTCATATGTTCCTTTGATGTCTCATTCGCAGCTCTGTGTTAACACCCACATTTGAAAGATATGGACATATACTGTGTCTTGTTTATGCATAACTACTGTATGTGAGGATATGCAGGTGGCATTATTCAGTGACGACCTAAAATCTGTTTTCGTTGTCCTGAAGAATGTGCCATTTGTAAAAGTGAGATTTTCTTAAAATGTATCAGCAGCATAAATTATTTTATGTGGGTATTTTTCAGTATCTTTCTCCTGTATCAGTCAGTCTGTATCTTCAGGAAATTACCAGAACAGCCTGATATTGCAGCTGTTTCTGATTTGTTTGTTTGCCTCAGGTTTTTTGGTTATGGAGGAATTCACAAGTAAACAAGAAACTACTGTGAACAGCATTCACAGTGTAGTGGTTTACAGTATCATTTGATTGACTATTACATTTTAATAGCTCACAAAGGAATATAGATTCCCACGTAGCCATAATCATGGGTTTCTAGGGACTCAGTCTCAGTCATTCAATGGAGCTATTATTTGTTCAACAGGTCATCAACACCTCTGTGCAGAAACCTGCTGTTCTGAGAAGAGTTTTTCCCACAAGCCTGTGGGAGTTTCATAGGGCTGAGAGTGTTTCCGCAACTTCACTAACAGATTTGCTTTGCATTGGGAGCGTTGAATGAAATCCCTAACTGATTTTGATGTAAAAACCCAAACCCAAAGAGCACTCTGGAGAGAATCACTGTAAATGTTAATGTGTAAATGAGCACAGGGGACGTATTTTGAACTTGGATTTCACACTCTGCCAAGAATGTTGCTTGATTCATTGTGCCAACACTTAACCGTGATCTGATGTTTAATTTAAGCATAGTTTAGAGCTGAAATATTTACAACATTATCATGCCAACAAGCCTTGCATCAAATTAGCATTTGGACCATGTTAGGAATGTATTACATGAATCTCTGAATCCACTTTTGCTTGCCTTCTAAACTCTTTTCTCCAAAGGGGGATCCCTACTGCTTTTCCTTGAGCGCTCTCACTTCTTTTCTCTATCCCCATGTTTCACAACTCCTGATAAACATTTTTTGCGTGCGTGCATACTGTACACACACGCACAAGCAAGCATGCAGGCACACACACTGGCACAACATCACAGGACATTCAACCGTGGGCATTGGGACTGTGGCTGTAATTTTACCCCAAGCAGATAACGTAACTAAAGAGTTCAGAGGTCTCCCAGACTTGCTGGAAAATGGACATTGGCTGTCTTATCATGGAAATAATTAGAACACCCCCACCGAGCACAAAATGTAATCATAGTTACAAAGAGTTGGTGAAAAGTAGTTATTATCCGAAACTATGCCGACCGTGTGGCATTTAAGAACTGCAGAATGAAAGTAAAGGTTTTCCTGCCCTTTCTATTTTCCAGAAGAGTTGCCATGTACCTGCTGCATTCAGCTGAAAACTCAGCTGAAAACTCCTGGATTACATTAAATGCCCCTCCTTTTTTTTTTGTCCTTGTCTTTCTTTCCTTCTATTCTTTAATCTCTTCCTGTCATTCTCTCGGTGGTGCAATGATTGAGCTAATTAATAAACTTGAATCTAACTAACCAATTTGTTTCTCAGTCTCATGTGGACTGCCTCCCACAAGCGGCTAGAACTGGACAATGGGGGTATTATTGTCTCAATGACATCAGCTGTGACGTTCATCTAGGTTCACGTCCAGATGAAAAGTCTGTTTGAGAGATCCTTTTGTAAATCTTTGCAGGTTCACCTGTACCATTCACTAAAATTGTGCAGATCAGGTTTGTCCCTTCGTTTCATTTACCACCTACACTGGCTCAAACACCCACCTAATATTAACACAGTCTTCTCAAGTCTTCTGTTGTTTTTATGTAACACAGATCCAAACACTTTCGATATGGTATGAAAAGAGGATATAGCAGCTTCCTTTGTTGTATGCATTATGTGTAATTATTTCCACCCAATTAAAGTGGACTGATTTTAAAGCCTTTTGGAGATAACTGTCTTATGTTTTATTAAAACATCTTCAGTGGCACTTGAGACTTTTCTATTACAGCTGATCACTCAAGAGGTTTACATAATATCCTTTTCATATTGCTCGATAAGCGTTTGTAACATGAACATTAATATAAATGCACTGACATACATGCCAAAAAACTTGCCAAAAAAAAACCCCATTAAATGAATAAAGAATGCATTGAGGGAATGAAGTGGAGCATCATCTGAGTGTTAAACAGAATGCGACGCAAACATTGAAAGATGCTGCAGATACATATTAATCACAATTTATAGTATGCTCCCTCAGCTTAGAGAGGGCCAGTGAAGCATGCCACTAAGCTTGATGAGAGACGCCTTGGAGGAGAAGGGTTATACTGTAGTAGTGGTGTGGGGCTTCAGGGTGTGTAGCGGGTGGGNGGGGGGGAGATAGATGGATGAAGAGGAGGGAGTCTACTGTCCAAGATGCCCTGTAGAATCTCCTCCAGATCCTCCTTTCAAGCAGGGCTTTTCAGCCCTCTATTCAAAAAGCAGTAATTGCATCATTTTTCAAGCCCCTTGCCTCTGTCTGACTGTGAGGCTGGCCCCATTAATCAAACTAATGGAGAAGTAAGTGATTTCAAAATATAGGCTTTGATCATGCACCTTCTATCCTCTTCCACGACTCCGCCTTCTCCTCAGCTTTGGGAGGCTCTCTCCTCCCACCCTCTTTTTCCTCTCACAGCCCTCCTTGTGTGCTTCGCTACAAACTGTATGGAGAGGGCTGTGTGAGTGAAAACTGTATTTTCATATTAGGCCCTTTTAGGCTTCTGTTAATGTATGTGAGAGCTTTGCTTTTGCACATTCTGGCAGTGCCGTGGTTCTGCGGCTTGATTAGAGTTGATTTCCAGTATAGCAGAGCACCAAACTGCGTACATGAGGTTGTAGAAAATGGTCACTCTAAAATCATTGTGGCCTATTAACAGGCAGTATGTCCCAAAGAATCACAGTTCAGACACATTTATTGATCTTGATGAGACAGATTAAATTAAAGTGCTCCTCAGGTGTATTGAAAAGCTTGCCAGCTATAAAGCAGCAAAACCATTACTTGAGGCCACTACCAGAGCACGCTGGCAAATTAGATTCCTTCCAAGCAAGGCGTAAACCGCTGCTCAGAGAAAAACTCTTTGTGTCTTTGATACAACCACAGTGGTCTTGGGGGAACACAAAAAAGCATACACAAATGCTTTATTTACAGCACATTTAACTAATTTATTGTCTATACCACTGCAGCCTATTCAGACTTTGCTCTAATTGCCCCAGAGGGTCATTTACTGGGAATTATTGCCTATAAAGCCTCTATAAAAGTTCTTATTCGCCCTGAACAAGTATCATACATGCCAGTATACATGCTCTCCTCAGCCCATTGTTGTAAACACAATGCTGATTAAGCAAACAGCACCAAAACATTTCATAAAACAAATATCTCTTAAAAATATCTATCAATATTGGACATCTACATCTATTGGAGGAGATGTAGTTGGCAAAGTGCCTTCACCGACGCCTCCTCCTCTCCTTTTCTCTGCAGCTTCCCTGGCTGCCGAGGCTGTTTGGAATTAGCATTATGTCAAAACTTAAACTTTCACACTCCCACTCTCCATAACACCTCTTCTTTCCCATGGTGTTCTGAGAAGACACGTCTCACCTCGTGCTGGAATAATTAGGGTAAGATTCACGTCCACCTTTGGCCCAGCTAACCTCCCACAGTTACCTCTCATCGCTCCCCTTTTTCTTATTTCTTTCTAATTTGCCTGCCCACTTATCTTGCTTACTTGTGCCCAATCAGGCAGAGTTCGGCGCATACAGCCTGTCTACTTACCCTGACCTGTAATACTCACCAGCAGGAAGAAGTCCTCGATTTCTCAGAAGAAGAGGGAAAACGCATCAATACAGACCCATCGGGCACATTGTAGTGATTTATAAAAGAGCTCTATTTAGTGATGTTTTTCTGTGGAGAAAACAAAGTATCTCATTTGTTTTGGCCTGTGCTGCTGTACTGTCATCTTTTTAGTCTCAGTCTGTGTTCTCAGGCTGTTTACTTCAAAATATCCCTGTTTACTTCCCCGAAGATTAGAGGCAGTGGGAGCTCACACTTTTATATTGGAAGAAAGACTGTCACCAGCCAAATGTTTCAAGGCACCTCTTATTCAATGGACATCCGGCTATTTTTCAACCTTTATTTACTTAGAGTAGGTTTTGAGCATGAATGGTCTTTTTCAGGGGCTCCTTGCCTCTTACTCACACACATCTACTGTACAACAGGGAGCTGGCCAGTACACCCACAGTCTCATACTACCAGCCACTGAGCACTATTGCAAGTGCCATGCTTAATGGTACCTCAAGAATGGTTATTGAGGGAGGGGGAGTGTTAAAATCCAGCACCTTGGCACCTTTCATCAGGACAGTCACACCTGTTATTTCCCACACACCAGTGGTGCATAAAGTATCTGCACAGGTGGACACCACCTGCCTCATTTTCAAGTGTTGATGTTCCAGAAAAGAACCAATTTTTTTCAGACTCTCTCCCTCACTCGGCACATCCCAGCCTCTCAGGCGATAGCACATCTTCTTCTGTGGTCTTGTCTGTCACAGTGGAACGAGTAAACATCATTGTTGGGGAAGAGTAATAAACGTGTGCGTTTGACCCGCAGTCGACATTATAAAGATAAAAACATAAGTGGCTCTTCAGTTGAGTACACCTGTGAAATAACGCACAGATGTTCCTGCATCCAGGGTGGCAAACCACATTCAGCTTATTCAGTGTTGTGATTAATATGGTGCGTGGTTCTGTTAATGTGCTACAGGTTTCAAATGATGCACCATTGTGCTGTGATGAGAGTGTTTTTCCCTGTGCAGATTTCCCCCTCTGCTACAGGGGGTTGAAGCAGACTCATTACTCTAATCTTTAAGACATTACTACTACTACAAAGACATGCAGTGCAATGGAAATGTACAAAACCTGAAGCATTAATGCAGGATTAGTGCAAAAGATCCAACATAGGCCTAAAATGTATATAAAGCTCAAGTATGTACAAAAATATACTGTATATGGTGTATACTCACATAATACACATACAGTATACATAATATGTACTTGTGTCTACATTCATGCATACTGCACAATCTCTCTATCTAGGACATGTTGCAGACAAACATCTGCAGTGAGACAAAAATATCTACACTCAGCTGAGTTGAAACCCCTGTTATTTTTAGTATGTATTAACAGCTGTGTTTCTCATAGGCAGTGGCATGTCCAGACTTTTTTGACTGGGGTTGCCCAACTGGGGCACTGACTTATGTAGGGGTGGCATGAAGTACGTGCGCATGCACACACACACACACGCACACACACATGTCGGAATAGGTTTAATTTGTCATTTCTGTCTGCTCTACTCATATCTACTTCAAGTACTAATATTACAGTATCTTACAATCTCTTACATTCCTGTGTTTAAAATTTTAATTTAAAAGATAAATAGACCTGCCAAGCTCAACACAACAGAGTGGCACCATACCAATGTAATACAAAGTAACAGTAAGTACCAACAAAATCAAAATAAATAAGCCTGTGTAGACAAAATATTGTACTGACAAAATTGTGCAAAACTCCTAAAATACAAATCTCTGACAGAAAATGTACTACAGTAAAATGCCACAGAAGCCCAAGATACATTTGTTAGTTACATCCATCCTGGACATTAAAAATTGTTTAATTTGCTGTTCTTATAGGCTTGACAGTGCTCAGTTGAAGGTTTAAATCAGGCCACCAAAGAGGCTGAGTTGTCTCAAGTTAACAATTTAGCAATGTAAGAGAATGTGATATGACAGTAACAACCTTTTAGCACCAACAGAAGCTATAGTGACTGTAAAAGTTGATTATTTCAGAATTATTACTAATCCATGCTTTTACTATTTTGTATATCTTAAAAATGTGGGTACCAACTAGACCCTTGAAAAGCTGTTTTTAGAAGCATTTCATCCTTGCACATTTAAACACATTGTAGTGCTTCACATGCTCCATTTCCCTGAGACAGGTCACTGCAATCAAGTGGACAGACCACCAAGCATTTAAAAAAGAATTAAAAGGGGGAAAAAATAGTGAAAAAGCAATAAGTGGTGTGGATGATGTGCCGTAGAATTTGCCTGACACTGTTCTCATCACATCCCGACTAAGCTGTCATATCTCAATACCACCTTCATTTTTCTTCAGGTTTCTCACCTCACCTTTGTTTTAACTCTCCTTCCCTGACAGCCTCCTGTGAGTAGTGACTTTGAGGCAGTTTGAGAGTGTGATCGTGCACCCTCGGGCAGAGATTACAGCAGTGTGTCTGTAGTCTTCAGCGAATGTGCGTCTAGTTGTTCTTATCTGGTGGGCAGTGCCTCCTTATAGGTAATGTGAGGAACAAGTCCACAGCGCATGAAGACACTGAGAGGCTTCAAGAGTCATGGGTGTCATGTAAGGACACTGACATGGGTGTCATGTAAGGACACTGCATTGTAGTGATTATAGTGGTCTTTAGTGAGAGGGCTGTATAACTATAGCTCCCTTGTGCAACTGTCTTAGCATTTAATCAAAGCAGTTTATTTCTGGCTTTACAAAATGGAGCAATTAGGTCTCAGCTTCTCACTATATCAGCTTTTATAGAACAAAACAGATGAAAGTGTCCCTCGCTTTTATTTACTCACCCAAAACTGTTTCAAGAAGTTTGAATAAAAGAGTTGAGAGATTTCTGTTTGTACCAGCTTTGTAAGAAGCTACCTATCCTGCCCTGAAAGCAGCATTGACTAAAGGGGGACAGCTAAATTATTTATACGTTTTCCAAATAAAAATCACTTACCTCTCTCTTAAGATGTGTTTTCGGGTGTAGAGTTTAGTGTGAAAGGAAAGTTCTGTGATTCATTATTCGAAGCTAATGGCCTTGGAATGGTACAAAGCGCTTTTATGGAAAACAATTATTGTATTTCACTCACCTGAAATCACTCGACTCATGTTAGGTAATGGTGGCATGCATTATTCAGATGCATTTGAATAACGTTCTTTTGCTTATCTATTGTCTTTGCTTGGACCCAGTCCCATGAGTTACAGAATTCAATTTTTATAGGATTTTGCTTGTCAAATTCATTTTGAGCATTGCAACTTACAGATTATCTGCCAGTTGGTGTCTCACTCTTCAGCCTTGATCATTCTTGACTAATAACACCAAAGAGCATCAAAGAGCTGCTGCAGTCCTTTGGAAATGTTTTGAAAAATTAAACAAAAAAAGATCTTAGGGAGGTTGGGGACGATCTCAGTCACGTTTGCATGTTTCCAAAAATGCAGTCATGCAGCTGTTGTTCTGTGTAATATTATCCTCTCCTTTTACACTGTATTAAAACATTGTTAGCATACAATGCTACATTTGTCTTTGTGCTGTGTAAATCCAAAATAAGCGTGTATCTTACAGTGTGTTGCTTTTTACAGTACATTGACTGTATATCTGCTTGTCCTTGTGTTGTAACTGTAGTCACAGATGAACAAAATAACTTTTGGTGAGGTAATCAGTTTCTTCTCTGTTAATTATCCTGGTTTATTACATCCATCAGCTGTGCAATAAAAATTCAATTGCAAATATCATCAAAGATCCACAACATAAATTTCCCCCAGGTGCAGGGGTTTACTTTATGTTCGGTGCTTCCCCAAGGGCACCCTGCACAAATGCAAAGTAATTCATCTTCTGCTAAGATGTATTGTTCTAGAAGTGTGCTTTGGTGTCTTGTTAAAATGCTAACTAAGTTTGAATTTTCCTACAATCTCTCTTTGTTCAAAGTAAAGCTTGCTCGCAGTGTTGCACACTTGTTGAGTTTTTTAAAATATATAATGATTTTTGCCTGGTCCTTCAAATGGTGTAGCTCTGTGTGGCAAACTGGCTAAAAAATGTCTGATTACGATTATGAGAAAGTTGAATATTTTGGAAATGCACACTGTATGTTGGCAGGGCTTGAGATTCCTGCGTGCAACAGATATTAACTATGTTTGTGTAGTAAACGGAATGACTTCTGTTTTGATGATCGTTTTCAGAAAGGAGGAATTATTTTGACTGCATTATTCAAAGAGAAAAAAAAGATAAAGCTTTGAATAATATAACTATTGTACAGAACTGGTTGGAGAAAGAATTTTCATTTAATAGTTTTAAAAGTTTATTTATTTACATACCCTCTCATTACAAGTCTGTCTCAAAGTACTTGTTGTCCTTGCTAAGGCCATGTCCATTGCACTGCTTGAAAAATAGCAATGGTTCATAAAAACCCTCGCCCTGAAGGTTCTTGCTGAATGCCTGCACTCAGGAGGCTCTTCAGGCTGCTACGGTATTCATAAAATGTCACACCTAGTTTTAATCCTGTTAGTGACTCTCAGAAATGCCCCTCACAACATTACAGCTCACAATTTGTGCAGCAGTCCACCAAAGGAATATGTTACAGGGACAGTTAAAGAGTAGCCACCACATATCTTTACTGACGATGGCAACAATACAGATATTATAGCCAAATGGTTCATCTGGTGCTAACACAGGTGTTTTCAGAAAGAAAAGTGCTCATGTAATATTGATGCTTCTTCCCCAGCTTCAACCAATTTTGTGAACACCCACTTTTCTTCATTCATATGACAACCCTTATGGCAAGGGTTACATGTCAGGTATTAAGTTCTCAATAAAATTTGACTAGTTTCAGGCCTACATCTGTCCTAGCACGAAGATTATGTTCACATGGAGCAGACAAACTGTTTTTAAATCTTTTTTTTGATGATCTTTCCATATTACAAGTTATTGCAAACATAGTAGTTCAAACGTACCTTTTGTACATTTATATACAAACAAAAAAAATACTATATTGCAGCCATTGGCACAGTGCTATGGTCCATCTAATTTTAGTCCAAATTACGTGGCTAATGTGCCAACTGGTGAGTCTCCTAGTAGGGACATTAGCTATTCCACTCATGGCTATAGCGTAAGCCTGTGGGAAGCTAACTACATGCAGAGAGAAGCTAGCGGCCTTAGTACCATGGCAGATGGGAGTCGTGATTTGTTTTTAATGTGACACATGTGTGCCATCTTCTTGGGAGGGACACCTGGTCTTGAATACTGACAGTGGAGGGTCAGAAGAGATTTGTTCAGGTGTTGGATTATCACTAAGGACTGCAGATCAGTACCCAGACTGTCTTTTCTCTTGGTTTCATCAGTAAGTAAGATGGTGGTGATTAATCCAGACTCTAAACTAACCCATACATGTATGGGCATATTTACATGTGTGCTTGTATAAAATGTTTGCCCATCTGTATGTCTGTGCCAGTCTGAAGGTGTACTGAGCGCACTTGGCACCTTTGTGTTCAACGCTGTGTCGATGGAGCAGATTAAGTGGCCTGAAGGTGTGTTTCCACAGCAACGGTGGCAAGACTGGGTTCAGAGGGACTATTGTGAATCTTTTATGACAGACCTCATTACTCCTTCCTGGCTTCTCTGTGAGATCCTCACACCGAAAGAACATGGAAGGTGTGACAGCTACCAAAACCTTTTCATTGTCCACCCTCTTCAAATTATGGGCAAATACGGAGACTCTGTGAAAGGCACCCACTTCAAACCAACAGAACCCTCTGGTTGCTATGCACCCAGACCTGACCTTAAAACTGTGTCACATTGCCTTGAATAGGGACGAATCTGTTGTCACTGAACTCACATACCAAGTAAGAGTAAGAGAGGGAGCAGAGTGTGTGAGAGAGAGAGGGAGGGGTGGGACCAAAGCCACTGAGCATTTCACTGACATGATGATGACAAGGCAACGACCAGTGCATGAATGTACTCACTGTACTATATACTGTAGGATGGATGAATGGACAGATGGAGTTAGGTGTTCGTGTCTTTCCCTCTCAAAGGGTTTGGTACCATTCAAAAGTTTGGAATCGCCTGCCACAAAAGCTTGATTCTGTTCAGTCAGCTGGCTGAGAGGACTCTATATTTTTGAATTCATGCTTTTAGGTTGTAGAAAGTCCTCTTTACAAATAGATGTTATTTTGTATGAAGGGTTTGCAAAAAAAAAAAAAGGTCATGTTTTGTACATGGAGAACAAAATGCTGTACAATGGTTCAACTAAACTGGCAATTGAAAGGGCAGAAAGAGACAAAGATACCTCTGAGCAACATTAAAGTAGGAATATAAGAAATCACCAGTCATTGGTAAAAGAAACTGGAAGCCTGGCATCAAAATCGGTGCATATTTGAATAGAAACATGTTCTTGTTTCAGTGCACCACCTGTGCAAGTGCACTGTAATGCCTTTAACAAGCTGGAATTAGTTGCATTGTTGCATTAGCAAAGCTACTCTTAAAACTTCAAAATAGAAATAAAAGGTTGGTCTAGGGTTAGCACTATTGGAACTGGATCATGGAATATCAGCTGAACATACTGTAGACTGACAAATAACAGTTTAAACCTATTCAGTTTAAACACTGAGTAGACTGCAGAGGGCTCAAAGAAAAATGGGTTCCCAAAATACGTAGAGCCCAATTGCACCGTTGTGGTTCAATAATGATCTCGGGTCACTTGCACTTTTCTGGACTAGAAAACAAATTCAAACTTGAAGGGTATTTGGGGAAAAAATGGTTACAACAGCATTCTCCTTTGTCATGCAGACGAGGGACATCATTATCATTATTCTTCTCATGTAAATAATACTTTTGGTGTCTGAATTACACTGTTTTTGTCTATGTTAAAACATCCATTATTGAAGGGAAGAAGGAAAACATCAATATAACAGGTGATTCCAAACTTTTGAACAGTAGCGTATATCTAGATACACAATCCACAGTCAGATACCCAAATTGCTAACGCTAAAACCATACAGATGAATTTGTAACGATACGATACACTACGATTCAAAACCAAGTCAAGCAATGCAATTCAAGCCGCAAAGGTTTCGATTTTTTTTTTCACTTTTTTAACAATAAAATGTGTGACTAAAATAAATCAATTCTTTCCTCTGTAGTTATTTCATATGCTGAATCAGAAAAGCCCCAGAAACATGAGTAAACATGGCCGGTGACTCTGGATAACTTTTCTGGTTCTCAAATGCTGCTGACTGAGCATTGTTTACCTCAGTTCCCGGGTCAGTGTCATCCTTCTGTTGATTTTAAGGTAATCAAAACTGTAAACATCAAATGTGCCTTTTTGTACAACTAAATCCAAATCAACCAAATACACTGAATGAAGAAATAAGTGTGTTTATTTTTTCCAGCTGGGAGGCAGGGTGCTTATTCTTTCCACATGGTGATACTGTAGACACATGTTTTGAAAACACTTTGAATTTAGATCATTATCTAAGCTGTGAGCTGCAGGCTGAGCATTTGTTTCACTTGCAAGATCTGTACTATGTAATGTGAGCAAATGAGAAAGTTGTGATCATTACACAAACAACATTTATATATGGGCGTGTGTGTCTATAAGCAAGTCATTTTTATCATTTTCTATTTTTGGTGCTAAACTCATCCTGAATTTGCATGCACAAGTTGTAGTCCAGCTACTCTGTATGTGAAAATGCCACAGTTGGAATACATACAATACAATAAACAGTAGCTGTTGTGATTGAAAGCTACTGTAGCTCATATTAGAAGCAAACGGCAGTGATTATCACAATCACGAATCATTTTAATTAGCAATTCAAGTACAATTTGGCTTAACTTGTAGTCTCACTACAGTTTTATTCACTCATTGATTAATCAAGCACTTTAAGTACTTTTATAATAGCTTCTTATTTATAAGAAGAGCTGCAGGTTAATGTAATAGATGGATACAGTGAGGTGTTTCAGTTATTTAGCCTACCCTCATTGATATAAATGGGGTGGACAAAATAATAGAAACACATGTCATATGTTGAATCAGCACCTCTCCAAAACAGTTTTGACAAAAACTGAACATTATTTCTTTCATGAAGGATTTATTGCACGAATGTTGCATTAGACTACGTTAGTTTTAGCTAGGTGTACCTAGTAAACTGGCAACTTAGTACAATGAAAATTGGCTTTGCTTTCAAACATTTAAAACATGCTTTTGCACTGTAACAAATAATTGTATTGAATGAGAAACACTGAGTACTCTCATCTTTTCGCATTCAGGAGACTCATCCTCAGACGACTGAGGCTTGCCCAAACCTCCCCCCACCTACTTTCACATCCGTCTAACCGCAATTCCTCTCAATCCCTTTTTGGCTGTCACGGTTTTGAATTGGAGTTGGCATTCTCTGGCTGCCTTTGTGGCATTGCTACTGTATAAGAACATGCCTGGGGTACTTTGCCTCTCTGATTAGAGATCTTACTGTCGCCAGGCTTTGGCTGTATCAACAGTATAGAATATTCCTCAGATGTCACTCCAGGCTCTTGTCTATGCCTCCTTCTCCACAACCACATTGCTCCCCAGAGTTTCACTGTTACATCATCTCCTGAAGTGAATGGAAAGAAAGAAAACAGACAAAGCTGAAATTACTCTGCCTGGATGTCGATAACATTTAAGGCCTCAAATGGATTTTTAGGCTTTGGTGTGATAAATTTTAAGCAAAGGGGAAAACCCTTGCTTAGATCAACTGAAATAGGACTACGTGCGATTAGGAAAGGGCTGATTAGGCAAAATAATGTAGGAATTGTATAGAAGCACAAGGGGCTTTTGTATTTAAGAGCTGCAAGTTTTGAATCCTAATGAGCAATTCCCTTAAGTACTGTAAGCACTGTATTTTTTGTAATATTTCTGAGATCTCAGCATTCAGACTTCTTTCAATTAAAATCTTATTTCACATTTTGAATAAAGATCTGAACTTTGGCCCACTCATGATTAGAAGTTAAACAAAACAAGCTATGAATGTAAAGTCTCAATTTAGTGTTCTGTTATATGCACTACTTATCAGTTCCCTTGACATTCAAAATAGTAGTCGTTCTCACCTTTTGTTTTCTTAGATTGATGTTAGAGAAAATGACAAAAATGGCAACAGTGATTACCTATAAAGCAGCTCTCAAACACTTTAGTATGTCAGCTTAATTATGTGTTTGTCACATTCATACAGCAGCGAGGTTAAACTGCAGCTCACAAACATCATTTAGCTTAACAAGGCTTTATTTCTAGAGTGTCTAAAGTCGTCCGTGTTCAGTGGTTCTGTGAACTGGGGCTGAACCTCTTAAGTGGTGGGTTCTGTTGTGCCCAGGGCTTCAACAAAACATTGTATCCCAGCTGGTACACATTAACTAACCCACACTACAGTACTTGACTTTGTTTTTACCATTAGGGCATCTGACAGATTTTGCCTGGAACAATGAATGCAGCTCAAGGAGCTGTCGTCTCTCTTGAATGTCAAGGTTATTCTTCAAGGCAGACAATAGTCCTCATTGTCAGATTTTATTTAGGACTGGGGAGACATTATCATAATTTCAATTAATGGATTACTCACACATGAAACAGTTTTGCTGATGTTTTCCCATCGTACAGATTACAGGAACCCCCTGGTGATCTTTTGCTTTTAACTTAAAGGTTTAAAATGAATTGTTTTGCCAGCTTTACAAACCGAGTTCTACTGATAAAAGAATATTTCAATGTGTTTCTCTCGTCAAAGCAAACAGTCCTATTGTGTTATTCAGGGATGGTTCAAGTGCTATAGTCATGTAATTATCCATGTGAAAATATCTGTCTTATACCATCTGCAAAAGGATGGTATGTTTTACACACCACACGAAGAGATGAAAAACTATAACTGAAACCTCAAATAATGTTTCCATATAAATATATTTATTACAGAAAATGTTCATTTAACACTATTAAAATATAAAACTATTCAACTACTTCATCTACCTGCTTCTGCAGGTCCCTTCGGCTCCACCTTGAGCACTGTAGCCTTTCCAGATCTTTGTTCATCACCTTGCACACACTTGCACACAGAGACACACACATACTCACATGCGCAGGCCCTCCAGTGTTATGTTGTGCCTGAAGGTTGTGCGGCAGAGTAGTAAAATGTTTCCTTTCTTCTCACACTTGCAGTGTGATAATGCCTATGTTGTATAAATGACAATATTAACTACTGTACCAACATTGTGCATTCTGATGGTTGGAGTGGAAAAGTGCTCCACTGTACACAAATGAGTGAGTTGTGTCTTTATGGACAAATTTGAAATTTGTTCCTGCACTATGAATATCCTGATCTGATTTGTATATCACATATACTGATTTGCTCTGAATATGACTTGATTCAGTTGAATGGTTTCACCAGTAATTAACATGCCCCCACCATCACAAGGCTGAAATTATCCATTTTGTCAGTGCAAAAATAAATGCTCAGAAACCCTGTTGTCAAGGGAGCTAAGGTACTAAAGGGTACTCCCCATGACACATGTTCCTGCTCTTTTCCACATAAATCTTCAGCAGGTCCAAGTCCAGCATCTGCCTGGTTTTTCGTAGCATCCATTGATAATGTTGGCAATTTTTTAAGGCATATGGTCCCACTTTTTAATTCTAAGTATGAGACGTAGCATTTCAACCGTGGAGGTAAATATTGCTCTTGCTTTGGTATGGTCGTCTTGCAGTTTGATGAGCTCAA
The DNA here is from genome assembly GCA_003416845.1 of Oplegnathus fasciatus. Classification (NCBI taxonomy): domain Eukaryota; kingdom Metazoa; phylum Chordata; class Actinopteri; order Centrarchiformes; family Oplegnathidae; genus Oplegnathus; species Oplegnathus fasciatus. Next base: position 214,299 of record NTHP01000557.1, on the reverse strand, counting down.
TCTGGAAATGAGAGGAGCATTAAAATCAAATCATGACTCTTCCAAGGTTAGAAGATCGATTGGCAGCTTTTGGTGCCGTGCTCTGCACCGACTATTATTGATGAGCATGCTGTTGTTGAGTAAAAATGCAGCAGGGTTCCGTCGGTTACATGTTGAGACATCAGTCTTCATTGCTTTGTGTGAAACGGATTCATTTAGACACTAATGATAGCAATTTGCAGGATGGCATGCATTGAGACGTTAAGCATGACAGATGTCAAATGTGTGCAGTCTCGTGACAGATGGAGGAACTCCATAATGGGAAGGACGGTAATTCCAATGGGGGTTATTTTCACCTGTACTAAGAGGTTTTAGGTCACTAAGTTCATTTACATGCACTTCAATGACCAGTTTAGTCTGTTTTCTACCATTACCTGATTTTTTAAAACATCTTGTATACAAGAAACACGGTTTGTGTAACCAGGGTAGAGAAACCTGATTTTCTCCTGGAAAAACTAGATTTATTTGCCATCTGTACATGTAAACAAATTTACGTACAGTGCAGGTGAAAGGGGAGAGTATTATGCAAGGTGTGCATCCTTGTATTGAAATAATTCCATTCAATGTCTCACTAAAACCTAAACTCTCACAAAGTAGCTGTTAAATGTCTAAATAAGGTTTCCACCACTGAACAATTTTTTAAAAATTAAAAGAGTAGAAGCAGAATAGGGATTTCTGGCACAACTTCACCTACCTCCAAGGTCGTCATCATCATTTGATGACCCCGCTGAAGGCCACGGGCTGAAACGCGTGGTCTTGCATTAAAGTTGTTTTTCATAGTGCAAGTGTTGCTGGAGTTTTGACCTCCTTAAAATTCAAACAGTTGCACTGTAAAGAAAAGCCGTGCACTCTCACTACAGAGCCTGTTCTCTGAGTAAATACGTGTAGTTCCAAGATAAACACCAAAAATGGTGACCCCGTTTTATTTACTAAGTTAACCAATTTTGATAGCTGTGATAGCAGAAACTGTCTGTCTGAGCCTTAACACCTCATTTGACACCTTATTTATCAATATTTCATCAAGCCATTAGTGATTTTGTTGACCCTCTAGTGCCACAGAATCTGACAAGTTACATGTATTTTATAAGGTAAGGTGAAATGAGTATGGCTAATGAAGTAAGTCCAATAGCAGTGGGCATAATATGCATTTGTATTCCAGGCTTCATTCTCACATCCAGTTTAAAAATATTCAGCTTGTATATAGCAGGTGTGCTCAACATAGCATAATTTATCATGGCTGGTTTGTCCAATATGCTCCAGGCAGTGTGATTTTGATGCATGCCATGTTTTTCCTCCCCTGACCCATCGGACCAACACCCTCTCTGTGTTCCAGGACGTTTACAAATTAAGCTCCAGAGATACCTGAGGGGTGACTGACTTGGACTATTGTAAGATCTCAATGAATTGCAGACAAGGTTCTTAAAATGTCCTTCTCTCTTTGTCTGTCCCCCTCTCTTTTTCTTTTTATTCGTCACTGCAGGCTGTGGAAACCAACCTGGCATCCAAGGACAGTCACTGGGTCTATGCCAATGAGGTGAGGCCAAACACAAACACACTTATATGCACCTGAGTGAATTTAGACCTTAGTGTCAGTTTGCCTCTGTCAACACAGAGTCTCATATGCTGCCAAGGCGCACACAAACACATGAAAACCTAGAACACTGTCCCTCTGCGCACTTTCATATTCACTTACATTAGCAGTACATCTTTTGGTTTTATTTTATCTTGGCTGCCTGAGGGACTGGGCCTTTATTTGATATTGTGTAATTGCCCCCCCTTTAACTGTTGATGTTAGTGTGTCTTTTCCCCCTCTGTACTAATGCCTGTGTGTTTGACATTGACCTAAATGGTCTTCCAAAGTGGCTGTAACAGCACAAAATTCAGGTGCACTTTGTGAATACAGAACAGTGGACCCTGCCTTTTGCTTTAGTGCCTCAGCGGTGCATTTCCATTGATTCAAAGTGATCTGGAGATAAGGCGGGAGACATAGGATTGGCCCGATACTAAAAGCAGTGGATGAAAGACGTTAGATAAAAGGTTGCTCCCAGCTGATTTATCTGGAATATTAGCATTGCTGTGCCTAATACAAACTCTCTGTCTAGCACACACATACATCAATGCCCATGTATTTCATTGAAATATCGCCTCCTCACTTGTCTGAACCTGTGCTTAACATCCAAAACGTGACACATATTGATCCATAATCCATGGCGCATGATTAATATGCGTGTGCACCCCAGAGAGCCATGTTGTTTAAGCAATGTTCATAGAAATATCCAGATGCTGAAGTTCTGAGGCAAAAGCAGAATTTGCTTCTTTGTGGCAGATTAAGTCTTTTTGCAGACGTTGAAACCACATATTGGCCACAGTTACACATCAGCCTGTAAAATAGCTGTCATTTATGCTTTAGTTATAAATCCACAGTGCAGCATTTCAGTGTATTTCAGGAGCTGAAATATTGATTTACAAAAGTTAATGAGGCTCAGTGTGTTGAAAACCTTCTAGTATCTTGTACCCTAAATTACCTCATTTTAGACTATAATGAGCTTTTATAAAAAATAACTACCTTGTATGTTTAAAATCATTTCCACCGTGCATTTCAGCATACACACAGCTGAGGTTTTGATTTACAACAACTAATGAGACCTTGAGTTCTTTGAGACTTTTTCTGCATCTGGCAGCTTAAGTCACATTATTTTGTGTGTGTCTCCAAAAAGGCTTTCGTGATCTCAAACAAGATGATAAGATAGAGACTGTAATTCTTAATTTGAAGCCATATTCACACACAAACTCATGCGTGCCTTTCAGTCAATTACCACAGACCTCCACCAAGACATTAGCTTTAATTGCATCAGACTGTGGAAAAGTATGAACTAATGGCATGTTAATTTCTATGGCATTCCCTAATGGTTGATGTGATGTGGCTTACTGTAGAGTTAGCCCGGGTATGCATATAAAGGAGAAGAATGTGGCTGGTTGTATCTGCAAACCTTGAAATTTACCCCCATTCTCTTCTCTTTCAACCCCCCTGTCAATATGTAATTTTCATTTTCCTTTCCCGTCTTTCACTCTTGCTCTCTTTCCAAAAGCCGTGAAAATATATATTTTTTCTCTTTATCCCTGCTTTTTTTTCTTCTTCCTGTAATTTTTGTTTATAACTTTCTCTTCTCTCTCTCTTTCCCTGCTTTCATTTCATCATTCAAGATAAACCGCACATGGAGCTGAAATCACCTTGAAATGAGAATAACAGAGACATGTTGAAAAGGCTAACAAGAAAATTCAATTAATGCTCATGCTGACCTATTTTTCTCACAGATGATGGCCTCCAAAGTTCTTCTCATGTACAGAAAGAAATAACATGAAAACTCTGAGCACAAATGATTTACCCACAATTCTTTCTTATCTCTAAGGGGGCAGGAGATTTAAAGGAAGGTGCAAAGCTAATTTATTTCCATTAGCCTGTGATTTGATTTCTAAGAAGCTCCATGGCTGATGGCACAAAGATTGTGCACAAGATTTTCTAATTCATTCGAACATGGGAGAGGACAGACAAACGCAGTGATTGTCAGAATGAGATTCTGGGATTTGTAGTATGTTTCTATGTTATTATCTTTTATGGGTTTTACAAACTGAAACAACTATGAACCACTCCCCTTTCATAGCAGCTGCTGGTTAATTCTATACTCCCACCTCACTACACAGCCATAATATACTAGATACTGTTTCCCGTACTCATGGAAATCCTGTTAGCCTGACCAGATGCAGTCTGGCTGTATCACCAAATCCTGCAGGGAAATAACAGCTTTCCATGTTACCTCTTGCCCCTGTATGCACCGACAGTCCCTGCGGACAGTTGCTCCTGTTCAGCTGCTTGGTCGTGACTGAGTTGTGACATTCATTTCAACCAGGTGATCTTGAAGCTCACTGTCGCCTGCTCACCCCATCACCTCCCCAGGCTCATGCCAGCCTTTACACCCCCCCACACAGCCAAAGCGAGGTCTCACATTTCATTCAAGTCTCACGACAAGCGGTTATGCTAATCTGCCACCCGCGGCAACATGTGGCACGATGAATGTAGCTGTCAAGCTAGAAATGTGATAAGAGCGCAGAGTGAGATGGATGGAGGCAGAAAATGATGATGACGAGCGAGTATGACCACAAGTCGAAAAGCAATGAGGTGTAACGGACTAACAGATAAACAAAAAGAAATAATAAAACCAATATGTCCTGATAAGTAAGTCTTTTTATTCAGGGGTGTCATAAGCATTACACTTGTATCGCAGTATAAACCGACAATATTGCATATGGTGTACTCCAGCAATTGTATCATACTGTATATTCAACAGGAAATATAGTGTTGCAATGTAATCGTATATTTATATTAGTATCGCACTTATATAAATTTGACAAGTTAAAAAAAGAATGATCAAAATTGATGCAGCAGAAACTGAGACATCCTGACTTTTTTCCCTGGGGTGGGTCAAACCACCCATAATGCTCCCATAATGCAACCCAGTATGCATAATGCAACCCAGTAGCATTTTTCATTAGTGCTTTCCTGACTGGTCTTTCAAACCTGCCATCCCTAGTTTGCACTCAAGTGATGTCACTTGAGCCATTTTCTCAGACTTGGCGAAGCTCCCTCCAAGACATTATAAAACTGTCATGTGTAAAATAGGTGAAGTGCCCCTTTTAATAAAAGTGTAAAACAATTAACTTTTCTCTCAACAAACTTTTCTTCAGTTGCAAACATTTTTAGCTTGAGACTGACATTAATGCAGTGTAAAACCAAAGGAGTGGGTTTGAGTGGCACACGGTTCATGAGCCCTCAGGATATGAAACTTATAACACATAAATGACCAAAATAATCTTTAGGAAAAAAGGAGAGAAGCTTTGAAATTGAAGTGTAAGAAGTGCGGCAGGACTTGATGTGAGCAGGAGGGCACGGGGATGACAGGCAGGCGTGCGTCTCCCTAAACCACCCACTAAACCAGGGTGCTGCAGCTGCTAGCACACAGAAGGTTGTCTGCGTCTGACACTGTCTAGTGGACTCAGATGGATTGCACATTCTGGGAGGATTTGTTGTTGTTTTTTTTTCCCTTCAAAGGCGGTACGGTGACACCTCAGAATGTTTGATGGATTAGGTGGCTGTGCCTGCTGTGACAGACAGAGTCGAGGAGGACAGTCATGATATGACTGATGTCTTGGGTAACTGCCCATCAAGCAACTGAGATGGAAACCCTATTCAACTGACGCAATCTCCACCACACCAGACTGTGGCACAGGAAGGTGGATTACTGAGGAGGCCATTTACGAGATAAAGAAATATTACATTTTTCAATTAGCTTATTGCTTATTAAAAGCACTGTATAACATTGCACTCATCAAAACACTGTATTTGCTGTTATGATCCTTTTTTACCATCAACCACGATGAGCATCCATCCAGAAACCAAATCAAATCAAATCAAATGTCAAAAAATGATCTACTAACCCACAAATGGTGACCACAGGAGACATCTGGTATCATGGTCATAAATCTAAAGGACCCCAGACAGGCAACTCCCTTCACTAACCACTTTATCTAAATGTTACAACAGTTACAGTCGCTTTATGTCATTGGGGTTATTAAGTGGGCAATTCAAATAACACACAGCATGTTTCATTGAATAAGACCCACTGCACCTCCAGGCTGAATAGTAAGTTCCATCATAGCAATAAAATCAACACCAACTCACGTATAGATACTACTCTGATTTGTACACATGCACAATGAGCTATGTAATGGGATGTCTTACACCGGTGCACTGTACTGTAAAAATGTGCACATTAATTAATTAATTAATGTAATTATTTACCTTATGTCGTATTTGAGATATCCTGTTCCAATTAAGCAATCTCTTAGCCACTCTAATCTTAAGTACTAACACAGTCGCAATGCTATCCTCTTGGGTCAAAGTCCATGTTTTTGCACTTAAGCTGGATCGTTGCATTTTTGCCACAAAACAAACCGGCTTGCACAGAGGTGGTTAGACTTGCGAAGCTGAGGTTGTGTTGATGCAGATCAGACAGTGCAGTGCAATTTGGCATGAAATTACGTTGCATGTCCGCCTGCTCAGACCACATGTTGCTGCAAATGGTCCTTCCTTTATCTCAGTTTCATTTAAAGACTTCAGGTTCAGGCAATCATGAACTGTGAGCAGTGGGACTATTGTTTTTCTTACAGTATTTTAAGTAGTGGAGTTTTTATGTGCATGCAAATGCATGTAAATTTGATTAACTGAATGGAACTGTTTTAATTAATTGATCGATTATAGGAAACAGGCAATAATGATTGAAACACATTTATAATGCTACTGTAGCTGTTGCATATTTTCACAAAATAACATCATGTCATTGCAAACAGACAGGAGCTCCATCTCCTGATACTGCAGTCCTCCTCCTAATTAAAATGTGTACATCCCTATCCAGCCTCTTTACATCCACATCTTCTCACCAAGACTGCAGAAATTACGTGGTCACACCCACGTGTGCATGCACCCTGAGGTTGCACCAGGGACTGCATTTTCAACCCTTTTCAAGAAATTGGTAGGCTCAGACTTATGGTGTGCCATAGTCGACACTGATGCACCGCCATTGGCTATTTCATAAGAAATAACCACTTTGATCTCCTGGGAAGTGACATAGTGCCACAAAATCAGCTGTTGTGAGTTTACTTTACAAATCAGTTTTTACTGGCAGTGCTTGAGAGCATTAATAATAAAGCCCAATAAAACCCTAGCTTAATCATCATTAGCATAACATGCCAATTTGAGGATTAAACGATCATCAGAAAAGTGACTGAAGAGCCGCTGCTTATGCAGGTCTGTGCACAGTAACCTGAAGCACAAAGAGAGTTACCTGCGATATTTTCCCTCCACTGTATATTGACCCTTTTCATAATATAATGTATGCCTGATTTAACACTAGCATAGTGTGGAAATACAAATACATGATGCTATTAAAGAAAAGACTTTACACATGCTATAATGAGGTCAGTTTAGTTAGATACATGTAATAGACATGATCTGGTTTACTGTGGTTGGATGTTAAGAAACTTTTACAATATATAGTAAAAGTTATTTTGCGATGTTTGAATGAGTTTTTTTCATTGCAAAAGGTTAATAGAACACCAATTAGTCAGTTCTATCACTAGATATCTGGATAATAAAATAATCGTGAGGTTGTTTTCTGCCTAACTAATTATTTTTTTCTCCACAATACATTGAAAGCATAAAAAAAAAGACATGTATGTGTGTTTCATTGGCAAGACCAGCTCAAATTACTGTCATACGCACTGTGCTTTCTTGTTCCTCTCTGACTCCCATGACGGTACTTCTCAATTTAGTTGCCTGCAGCTTCAAAAGCACCTTAAGTTCTAATTAAATCGCTGTCATGATTACCGGTAAATTTTTTTATTTATTTCTGGTGAAAGATTAATAACATTGACTGAGCAGCACAAAGAGGATAATTTAGCCTATCTGTCAGCTGAACTTGATTTGATTAATGTATTTTGGTCGTCGGCTGTCATTGAAACATGGCCGTGCTGTCTTCACTTTTTCAGAAATTTGAGTGGGTTGCCTCCAAGGGCCCTAAAGCCTGAAAAGATTAGGTGATAATTGTAGATTTTAAAAGCAGTTTATGAGGTTATATGCTTATGTCCAGACAAGCAGACATGTTTTCCAGTGCTGCTGAAATCCATGGGATGACCATTGTAGTCAGAGGCCTTGATGTATCTGTATTTTTAATCTTCATGTAGTAGGGTAGTTTTTCTGTGCATATTGTACAAGTGAAAAAGTGTCCAAATTGTGACTTAATGGTCTGTACTTTCCCCTCAAACAGAGGTTAAAAGGCACACATTTCGTCAGCCATGTCCCATTGGTCAGTGCCACCTCCGGTCCAGGTTATGACACAAATGTCACCCGTGATGGTGACAGAACACTTGGACCGGGTGGCACTGGAAGTTATTAGCTTGGACGTGAGGGTTCGGCTCCGTGAACCATGCGGCATAATTCATCTGATTAATGTGTCACGGCAACTCATGAATATTCATACTTTCCACCTGACTGACTGTGAAGAGTCAGAAAAAGAGTCACTGGATAAAACTACTTTAGTGTTTTACTCATGCTATACACAGATGAAAGATCTAGAAATACTGGCTCTGGATGAAAGAATCCATATTATCAATTCAGTTTGCTCAGCATGAAGGGGTTTTGTATTGAAAATAAAAATATGTATATGACATGAGATACGTTCATGAGAAAAAGGCTGAAAAAGAAAAGGGAATTTGAAAGGAAGTTAAACCCGGTTTTGGACAGATAATGTGGAATAAAAGCAAGACTGAGTGTCAACTGAAATTACATACAAAGAAAGACAAAGTAAGAATGGTGGCAAGATAAGAAGAGATTGAAAACCATAGTAGGATGAAAGCACGAGACAGAAGCCAGGAGAAATTAACACTGAGGGAGGATAGGAGCAGTAACAACAGAGAGGTTGATGCAAAAAGGGAGAGATCAAAATGTCTGATTAGGAAAACAGATAGGGAGCACGGATTCAGGCATGTGTGGTGAAGGATTATATCAACCCAGAGCTGCTTCCATTTTGACCTGACAGTAACCTCAATGCTTTATTGTCAGTTAGTATATGAACCCAACGTTTCCCAAGAGACTCACTGTCTGCCTCAGCATTGACCACTGTCCAGCTCTGGAGACTAGCAGGCAGCTCAATGTCTCATGAATATTGATCCGACCCTTCACACATGCATCCCCCCGCAGAAGAGGGCCAAGGGTCACCTGCACTATTATTGTGAAGGATATACTTGAGATGTTCATTGATATTTCAATCTAACATGAGTAACAGAATAAGTGAGTTTCCTAGACGATGAATTCTGTCTGTTTCTTTTGGCCTAAAAACATGGACTCAATTTATCAAATAAACCAATGTTGGGACAGAAAAGAAGTTCTGGTTGATAATTATTAACGTGCACTGGGTATATGTCCTACAAACAGAAAAAGAAAATTCTCAAAATTAAGTGGAGCACACAAGTTGAAATTTCAAACCCCAGCCTGTGTCTGTTGTCCCCATTTTACTTGTTGGAACTATCCTCACTTTACCTCACTTTTTCTCGTATCTAATTGCTCTGTAGTCCCCCAATGTGTCATCTGATATTTTAATTGCTTAAGAAGCAGGCACAGCCAATGCAAACCCCTCCGAGGTTTTGTTTCTTCTCCAAATTTCCACTCAGAAAACTGCTTTTCAAAAACCCGCAAATTCATAGTTTGTGACATAATGTCCCACTATGCAACAATCCAAATAAGATTTTTTTTTAAAAAGTGCCACTAAATAAAGAGAAATGTTAAACTAAACTCCTGTTGTCTTCATCTTCAGGAGGTGAGCGATGCCGACATCATGGAGCTGGTTCACAGCTCTCTGGGGCGGATGACCATCATTCGTCAGATCTTCCCATTGTGGAGAGACACCAACGTTCGCTGTATGAGGAACAATCATCGCATCTCCTCCCTGCTCTGTGACCCGCAGGAAGGCTATTTGCAGTCCCTGGAGGTAAAAAAAAAAAAAAATGCTTAAAGATTTCCTGTTGAAGCTGCTGAAATATTGTCACTTCGGTCATATACGATAGGTCTGCCATGGCTGCACAATCCTCTTATTTCATTTAACAGAAAATCTTAAGAATTATTTTTAATGGCCTGGATATGGATACAGTATGCATTAAAACATACATGGTGATAGGCAATCAATGGATACATGTGCCAGATATTTTTCATTCAAGTAACTGTAGTAATTTCTGAAAAAGAAAACCAGCTGAAATGTTGAAAAATGCCTCTCACAATCCTTTAAATCATCTGGATTGACACCAAAAACAAATGACTTACTCCTTGGTCCCTGGCCTAACCTTCTACCGAATTGAAAATTGTTTACAGGTTTTTTTAGATACCCTGCTACATAAAAAGTAGACACAAATATACAGGATCAAAAACAACCTCTTTGAAAGAGTTTAGTGAGTTTAGTGCCCAGCCTACATGGACTTATGAGACACCAAAAATACCTTTGCAGTGGCGAAGTATTAACTTCTTACATATTTCACATTGCATTTCAAACAAAGAACTTTCATCCCAGGCTCTACAAATAAAACCGGCCACAAAAAAGGTTCCCTTCCCAAATCAAGTACTAAGCAATAAAACATGAAAGACGTTATAATTCTTAGTTTGTATTTTGACCTAATGCAACATTCTCTGAGCACAGACACGGGAAAGAACACGTGGTCTACGCTTTGTTTCAACTGTGACAGATTTGATTTAAAATTCAAATAATTTCACAATTTGTAGTGATACACCACCAAAACAATCAAAACAATCAAAACGTCCAAAGAAAATTCTCAAACCACTCCAAATTCTCCTCTGTCCATGGAAATGCTCAGTATGTTCCACACAGCCACAGACTCACCAACATGAGCTACTTTCAGAGGAGAATCTGAGCTTTGAGGATGGTGACTGCACAACATGGAAGCGGTGTGATGGATGAGGCTGTATTGAGTATTTGACTAGTGGCAAGGTTGTGTTTTTTCGTTCTTGTTTTTTTTATCCCTTTTGCTGCGAGTATTTATAGGACAGTGACTTTGTGCTTTAGGAACAAACCAGCATGTTTCATCCACTTTCTCCAGCAGCCAACAGGGGGGACACTTGTTATCAGAGATAGAACCATAAAACAAGCACGGTGTGGTCTCTTTTTCATTCTGGGTACTGTACATGTGCTGTGAGGCTTTATGAGCATGATTCCTGCTTGATCACACGTTTTTCACATATTCAGTAATGACTGTACAGGATATGCTTGCAGTCATTGTGTAGGACAGTGTAGACAAGCATCTGCCAAGTGCCACATGAAGACAAATATTAACTGATTATGTATGCAACTGAATATAGATTAAGCTCCCTAGATAAGGTAATTAGAAGACCTGAATGTCCATGAATATAAATGACTTGAGCTCAACGTGACTGGGGAATAAGTGGCAGAGCAGAGTAAAATATTGTTTTAAAGTGAAGTAAAAGCTGTTGCTATTCATGTTCATTGATGTGCAAATCTAAATCTAAGAAAGTCTACAAACAATATATTATTTGTTAATAATTTAAATAAACTACTACCATTGTGAAAGTAGTGTGCGCTGTAAAACAGATTATGCTATCTATGATTTGCATTAAGGATTTGTAAACCAGAAACTCAACCGTAGGTAAATTCAGTATGACAATCAGGGTCAATAAAGGAAGATATGTCCTTCAGCTATCACAGCTTTGTTATCTATCCACACAGTGTCATTCCCTTCTTTGGGTCTTCATAGTAACCTTGCTCGCCCTGCCACATCATACTTTCCATGGTGAGTCAAGAGCGCCTCCTTACACCTCTTAAACTTTTCTTTTGCGCAATCCATCTGGAGTGCAATGGCTGTGTTCCCTGTAGCTCTATTGAAATGTTCATTTTCCTTTTCATCCATACTCCGGACAGATGGCAAAACCATGTGGTGTGTGCACCCACAGTTCTCAATAATTCACATGAAAGAGGGTTAAGTATCGGGTAATGGCAGTTTAAGCATTCATCAGAATAGTTAAACACTGAGGGAGACCACAGTGCTTTCCTGTACTAATCCCTTTCACGGCCCGTCAGCTGTGGTGTAACCTCAGATATACAGAGCTACTCAGCTTCTGACTGAGTGACCTTGAGGCAAGTGAACTTGACTTGTATGATGTCTTACCACTGAGAGGCTTGGACTGAAAGTCTAAAGGTGTCGTGAGCTGAATGCCTAGAGTGGCAGCTAGTATTGCTTCCATGGATCTTCTGCTGTGGGAGGATTTGACTTGACTTGACCCAGAGGACCCTTCAAATCCACTGTCACACCAAGACCGGAGGCAGGAGACATGATTCCTGACAGGGTGCACTGCAGTTGAAGGGAGAGAGTTGGACTGATGGCTGCACTGAAATTCATTAGATGGAGGATGATTGAGCCAGAAATAATTTTTGCTTTGCCACTCTCTCTTGATTTCAGATCACGCCACTGTGCTCTATCATTACCATTGCCCATTGCCAGTATCATGCATATCATTTCACCTGCTGCAGCTGGTGCAGTCCCATGATTGTTCAGCAAATCAACCTCAGCGCTTCACCAGAAAGTTTCCTGCAAGTGTAAACATGTGGGCAGTCAGAGCAAGGTTGCTGCTGACTTCACTCTGTCATTTTTCAGTGTTGTCGTAATGAAGAAAGAAAGTGGGTCTTCATCTCGACACCAGACGGCAGCCATAATATTGACAGATGAAAAAAAGAAAAAAAAACTCTCTCTCCAAGCGAGGAGACAAGCTTTTATTCCACACTGAGAATTTTTCTTCGCTGTCCAACCTCACAGGACCAGACTGAAAGACAAGTGCTGTTGTGTCACTGCTTTATTCACAAGGGTTCACAATGGGGCTGTGTAATATTTCTTGGAGGCCTAAAAACTAATATTTGTTTTCTTTGTTGTATCCAGGGTTTGGCGTTCTGTGTTGCACAGCACGAACCGTAACAACAAAATCCAAGAATGCATTTATTAAAAGTTTTTTTTCCTCCCAACAGGTGTCCAACCTCTACCTATATGACAGTGTTTTGATGCTGGCCAACGCCTTCTACAGGAAACTGGAGGACAGGAAGTGGCACAGTATGGCCAGCCTTAACTGCATGAGGAAGTCCACCAAGCCATGGAATGGAGGATGGTCTATGCTGGACACCATCCAAAAGGTATGTGAGTTTGAAGATTACCATTTTATTACCAACAAAGCTGCTGCTTTATATTGGAAGATGACAGCTTCTGCAATATTCTGTCATGGATGATTATATGAATAGTTGCGTACAAAAAATGCTATGAGAAGCATTAGCAAGTATAAAGGTGGTTTATACAGTCAAAACACTCCTTAGGAAAGTCCACTGAACTACTGTGATCCCTGCTGGAATCTCTCATCAGATTCAGTTATTTAAAAAAACAAAACAAGGAAGCTGATTATTAAATGTGATCTCCAGGTTTGGCCTCAAGATTTGTGGCAGATTCTGGGCTTTGATCTCTTTATGCTTGTGTCTCAGTTCTCTCATCGAAATAAGGCTGCATATCCTAGAAAGTGGCTTGAATTTATCCATTTCAATGTGATAATGGAATTTTTCATTGTTGTAGAGTCACACTGGTTTAATCTCAAGTGTGACTCAAGATGACCAAGCAGGTCGTCATATTGTTGTGTTGATGCCATTTAAACCGAACCGTAAACTAACTTAAATTGATTTGATCCTGTTACAGTTCATACAGTTCAAAATGCAGCAGAATTTTTCATGAAAGGTGATTTTACCTCACCGACAAAACACTGTACCTGCTAGCCTGGTTGAATGACACACACAAGGCTTTTCTACCATTGAAGGGACAATTTGCATAAATTATATGGTATGACTGATTATATACTATAAAATGCCACAGTTCTGTAAAATGCTACCAAAGCTCCAGTTCAGCTTCATTAGTTCAAATTTCTTCCCATACATTGTATGCTGTATACATAGAGGAAAGTTAATTAAATCAGTGCAAACATTTAATTGTACTAAATTGTGATTAAAAAATATTTTGTGCAAGGGATACACAGTACGTTCTAATTAATGCTTGCAGGCTGTTTTTCTTTGCCCTACACCAACAGAACAGAAATAAAATAAAACATCAGCATCAATACTACCGCTCCTGTGCTGGGACATCTCACACAGTAACTAATTTTCTGCTTGTTGTTGCTGCAGGGATGGATCAGTGGCCTGACAGGACTGATGGACTTCCGTGCTGAGGGCTCTAATTCCCATGTGCAATTTGAGATTCTTGGAACCAGCTACAGTGAGACATTTGGGAAAGATGTGAAACGGGTCAGTCCAGAATATTTTATATATTTATTTTGTCTACTTATCTGTACACCTCATGGCACACTTACTAAGTGTCTATATCTTGATGACATAATGTAAAAAATTAATTATTTGCCAATACTTTTTTCCCCTAAGTCTCGAGATTCAGTAATAGGTCTTTTTTTTCTCCTTTCAGTAAGTCAGAAATAACCATGTAGCTGTGCCATTAGTGTAATATATTCCCCAGCAGGGTGTCCCTCCTTCTCCATTTTACAAAGTTAAGCAACTGTGCCATGTCCCCGTTATATACTGTATGCATACAAGTGCAGACCAATTGATTAGAGCTTCTGAATAGAGCTTCATTTTAGATGTTTTTTGTTGGTGGATGCGCTTTTGCACGGACTTACATAACTGTCCATTCTGTAGGTGTTGCGGAAACAGCAGGTACTGTGAAACTGCCGATGGAAATAGCTTTTCTTAGACATTGTCTCAATCAGACCACTTGCTGTGTGAGGAGAGAAATGAAATTAAAGTTAAATTAAACCATTTCTCATTTTCTCAAGGACCCCCTGCAAACCTCTTAAGTTTAGGCACTCAATTCTGGTCCTTGAGAACTGGTGTCCTGCAGGTTTTACTTCCTCTCTAATAATTAATTATCCATTACATACCAGGTGTGGCTGGTTTACTACGAGGGAAGATCTGCAGGACACCTGTCCTCGAGGATCAGAATTGAGTTCCACTTCTCCTAGAAATCCTGGGGGTCCATTGGAGTGCCTGACAGGAACAAATACTGAATAGAAAGGCTTCCAACTGTCTACTGTTTTTGCATGTGTTATTTTTCCATAGACCACTGGTTCTCAATCCTAATCCTCAGGATCCAAAGCCCTGTTGTTGTTTTTTTCTTTGTTCTGGGATGTCAGGTGAATGCAATTAACTTACTGGTAGGATTGAAAATCAGCTGCACTCTGATCCCTGAGAACCACGGTCACAGAGCTTAACACTTGACAGTAAGGTATCAGGTATCAGGGTGCCCTCTACTGGAGCTCCTGAATTAACCAGATCAGTCTGCTATGATCTTCCATTTCATCACACCCACCATCCTGGCTTAAACATTGTATGTTTGATCTGTGGTGAGCATAGACATTTTATGTGTTTTAAAAATAATGAGCAGACTGTATGAGCTGACCGTGAAGTCTTTACTGAGAGACTTGTCTGATCTTGTTGCAGAGTTGAAGTGAGAGATTGAGAGCGTTATTTGTGCACTCTTCTCTTAGCTGTAATTTGTTTGTCGCTGTGGATGTCCTGATTCAGTCAGGGGCTTCTTGCAGAATGAAGAGGAATTGAGTTTCTTGGCAATCTATGTAGAGCAGGACTGACCAGAAGCGGTAATGAAGATTTAATCACCACTCAGCCTAACTGAAATCATGAAGTCAATTCATCATAATGTGGCCATTAGCATTAGCTAGGACGAGACACACTACACGCAGTGCCATGTGTTTACACACACGCACAAAGGAAACATACAGTACATACACTTTCATGTCCACCAGCCGAGTCACACATTTAGACACAGCGTGACACACACAAACTGTGGAGTCCCAAAGTACATGCACAAACAAACATGTATTGTACACACTGTTTTGGATCTCGGACACTAAGAGCATGCAGCCAGGCAAACAGAACAGAGGCCAGGGAGCACACTAACATGTGGGCGCTTGTATCTCAAAATCATTAGAGGCAGAAGGGGACAGCAAGGCCAGATAATGGGATGCCAAATGCATTCAGTGCTCTTGTTCATTACCTGGCATGTCTATCTGTGTGTCTGCCCACTACTTGGCAGAACCATTTACTGTGAGAAAACAGACACAATTTCATGTACCTCTCCTCTCCGTTCCTTTATAATGGGATGTTTATATATACATTCAGCATGTTTTTTACCCCACGTTGTATAAAACTGGTGTCTGCCATCAAAAAAAGCCACACCATGACATGGTTTCCGCTGCAATGTACTGTAATGTCATGTTAATATGTGTTTTTTCAAGTGGAGTGTAACAGTGATTGCATGTCATGCTCCACCCCGCGACTCACATATACCCCCTCAGAGCCATCCTCATTTTGTCCCTTTCTCTTCTCTCTTTTCCTCTCATCTCATGTCCCATCTTCCCATCCTCCCAATCCTCTCCTCTCCGCTCTCTTCTTCCCTATTCCTTTCCCCCCATTTCTCAGCCCTGGTTTCCTCCCTCTCCATCATCGTTTATCTGCATTCAGTCCATTTTCTCCCCAGCCTGATGGCTCTTAGATGAGGCGTCTTTCTGGTTAGAAACTGTAATGAAGACTGAAATACTATTTCCTGGATGGCTACTGTGAGTTTTCTCCACCATCCAGTGCTGCTGCAGAGTGATCGATGCTGTTGTTGTTGTTTTGGTTTCTCAGTTTGCTCTTATTGATGTGTCAGCTCGTCTCTAAGCAGATATTGCTAATGACTGCCAGCTTACACGAAGCTCTTCATAGAAAAAAGTCAATTCATTTGAATGTAATTGTTCCTCCTAGCCAGGCATCTTGCGTGCATCATGCAGTAGTTATCTCTCAAATGTGTCCACAGTAGCAGCGCTGGCATTATTGTTTTATTCAAGATCACATTTTTAGTAACATTTGTACTGTTCTATAGCAAAAAAATATGACCGTAATACTGTATGTCTGCTTAATGTTGTGTGTAGTCTCTGAAAGGAGCAGCATCAAATTCTACTCATTCAATTTTCTGGTCGCAAAGTACATTTTTCATTAAAATGTAATATACAGTATATAGTACCACTTGCATGCCAAAAGATGGCATTTCTAAATAGTCTAACCTGTGCTGGGAATAATATGGGGTATGGCTGCCTGAGACATCTGACTATGCCATTAGCCTTAGAAATAGGAAAGTGAAAAACAGCCTCAGGTCTAAAAGTTAAAAGAAATGTTTAATGTTGTGGCAGCTAAGTGAGTCTGGAGTCTAGATTTTTTGTTGCTTACAGTTTTACATGCATCTCTGCATTTTCTCCTAGCCAAAATGTACGGTGGCCCTGAGAGCTCAGCGGACTGCGAAGAAAGAAAACATTTTCACCAATTTGACATCACGTGCGCAGCAGTTAGAAATACAGAAACACGCTGCACATGCACAAGTTGCAGTGTGTTGAGCACTCAGGCCCACCGTGAAAATGGCTTTGTCATCAGTAACCTAAATCTAGCACATCTGGTAGCTAGATCCTTGCCAGATTTTAAGAATAACACACCAGAATCAGCGCAAGTACATCCATCCAAGTCTGGTTGCCAAGACTGGCTGAAAGATAGCCTAACTACAGCCAACTGGAGCTATTCTCACCCTAAATCAGCTCAAGTCCATACCCTAAAAACCTAGCCAAATCTGGCAGCCATTTATTGACCAGAGCCATCTCACACTTTGTCCTCTGGTCCCAGAACAGAGCCAAGTGTGCTGACACGAAGGTTGGAAGATAGGACAGAATTTTCTTATTGGCTATCATCACCCCTTCAACAGTGGGTGTGGAGGTCAAATGAGCTCCATATGCCCGGTCGCATGTTGCACCTACCAAACTGCAGTTGTTCATAGCTGATGTATTTGCCCTATTGCTCAACCCTATTTCTCACTGGCTCATGAAGCAGAAGTTGCATTAAATAGTCTCACAAGGGTGCCTCTCTCTTGCCAACAATAGATCTGCAGGGGGTTGATAAGGCTGTTGATCCAATGATTAATTTGCCAGGCACAGAGATTTCACAATTTAGAGATTTAACTTTTAGAAACTTAATTTCTGGATCTTACAGTGTTTTGAAACCTCCCCTACTTGCTTGGACTTTAACCTGCAGGAAGATAAAGAACAGTGCTATGAGTAGCACTAGTAGTAGTAATACTGCTACTCTATTACAAGCCATAATAGGTAACAAGACAGTAATATAATCATTACTGTATTTCACAAATTTGCACCTTGACACAGTATTGGTACTGTACTGTTCCACTAATTATTTTCACTGGATCTGTGCTCTCATTAGATAATTACCCATCTCTAAAGTGATAATTAGATTTTTATATTTAATTCCATCACATGTCACTTTAAGCAGTGCCAGACACCTGTTGATGCTGAAATTTATCAGTCAACAATCGACATCAGTAAAATTCCTTAAAGCTCCTATAACCATATCCAACTTATCAGTGTAGGAAATGGTATTAGACTGGTCAAGTTATTTTGCCATAGATGAGTAAACCACAGCAACATTATAATTTTGCAACATGGTAATACTGTAATATGTTGAACTGTAATTGTGCGCAAATTGCCTTTTCTCACAAGAGTCTGCTTTACAAGGAAAGCACTAAACTGGCAGTACCCACTTATGGTTGTTCCTGCTGCCACACTGGCAAAAGTAAATCCTCTTGAGAGTCTCAAATAATTGGATGAAAAGTGGATGATATTTCTCCATATCCCTTAATTTATTCTCTCTCTTGCACATCTCTCGTGCTCCAATCCATCATAAAAACAATATCAAACCCATGTTACTCACCTTACAGCCACCAGGTTCATTTACATGCACATCACCTACAGTGCTCTTTGTTGCTCTCACCTCATGAGGTGAAGTAAAAAATCATTTTCGGTTCATAGGTGGATATGATGAGTTGAAAGCAGAATCAGTAATTCACTTTTTTTTTTATGATAACTGGCAAGTTTGCATCCTTCTCACTGTCATATGTTCACTTTTAGACTGTGTGGCACTTTTGAGCCTACAGGTGTCTTTCTGTCTTTCTTCATCTCTTGCATGTAGTCTTTTTTTTGAGCAACTTAACAATTTATGCTAAAACAGAGGGGATAGCGGATAACTCTGCCTGCTGTGTACTGCACTGGTCTAACTCCTGATACAGATAGTGTGCCTCATCTTTTCTCCAAAATAACACGTTGTATTTAAAAGCTATGTATAGGGAACATGTACAGTAAATAAATGCGGGAATGAAGGAAAACAGGAAAAAATTTGATCATTGAGAGCTTTCATTTTCATGGTACAGTTTTATTATTGGGTTTTCTCCGACTGATTTCATTTTGATAGAGGAATGAACTCACTTCATCTCGTTTCTCCTCTTCATGTTTCTTTTCCGTTTTGCTCATTTCTCTTCCTTCTCGTCTCTTCTCCTCTATATTTTTCAGGTTTTTACTCTCTTTTTCTGAAATAGTGGTACAAAGTGAATCCTGCTTCCTGTTGCTTATTAGAGGTTAGAGTGATAGACTGGCGCCATGTCGGCCAAGCTCATCTCTAGTATATCAGGACAGATGAGATGTCTCCTCTCTTGACTAATTTAAATGGCCAGCTTATTTTTCGCTGTGTTCCTGGTGATTAGAGATAGCACAACCGGCGCCACTGCAGCCTTTTCCTTTGGGATGGAGCAGGCAAAGTGGAACATAAAAAATAAACATGTATTGTATGCAGTTGTACACATATACCTCCGTATTTATTAAAGACATGTATACAGTACATTTAGTAAGATTCAGGGACATCTCTCACAGGACGTAGGCAGTAAATGAGGCAGGTAATGTGACACATGCTGTATGTTCAACACACACTTACACACATAGGCCTGCACAGTCTTGTCAATCCATTTGGTGATTCAGACAAAGGGGTGTGGGTCAATAAGAAGCTCGGTAGCATGATGGGCTTGTCAATATGTAAGCACCTGATGGACTGGCAAGGGAAAGGAGAAGCAGAATAGCAGCAACTAGCTCAGACTGTGGTTCCACGTCCATAATGAGGCAGTTTAAATGGTTCCATGGAAGAGAACCGAGTGCTGTAATTGAGACTGTTGTGGCACTATGAATCCAGGGCTATTTGACTTCCATCCCTTTGTCATTTTCAAGTGGTCATTGGTATTTACTCTGCACCATTACAGATGATTATTCTACTGTATTGAGCATCATAACCATTAACTAAATAGCGGCCCTGTTATTGTTATTCCAAAGTCTCATTAGCTCAATATTCTCCATTGTGCTGTAGGATAAAAACAAAGCATATACCTTATAGAAGGAAACAAGTGAATGTTTTGATCTCACTTACAGTAGGTACGCTCCTGGTGACTGATTGCCATGCATATTTATAGGAAGACCATCTAAAACTTAAATCCTCAGTGAGCTGACACGAAGAAAGAAAGCAGGAAAAAAGGTAGAAAAGCCCTTTTTTGAGGAGATTTGGCGTCAAGCAACAAAAATCGCTTTGTCTTTCATGTAGCGTTTAGCATATTTTTATATAATACATCCCTCCTCAGTAGAAGTAGCATCCTGTTTCAGCGTCATGTCCTTGAAAATCGCATGTTTTCCTCATTTGTCAGAGGAAGACACCTGTATAATTTGTTACCTTTTGATCGTAAAACAATTATTCATCCACAAATTACATTTTCAAAGTGAAGTGAAGTGTTGCTCGTTCATATGCAGGTGGCGTGGCTTGGCTGTACGTATTGTTCGTGACCTTCCCGGTGGCGTGTTGGTGTGCAAAGCTCTGTGAAGTAGAAGTGTTCCCTCTTTAGTGTTCTTCAGTTTACAGAGCAGAGATTGCTCAGTGTTTTTCACTGAGGACGAAGCTGCTCATGGAGAAAATAGCCCCCTGTGAAGCAGGCAACGCAGACTGACATTTTGCCCCTACACACACACACACACACGCACTCACGCATGCACGCATGCACGCACGCACGCTCGGACACACACTTGGACACACACTCGGACACACACAAACACACGGGCTGGACACAATCGCATACATCTGCATATACAGATGAACAAGTGGACTGGCTATTACAATTAGATTGTGCAGCACTTTCCTACAGAATTGTACTCATTACCCACATATGGCTAAAATCGACTGTCATTATCAACAATCTTGTCTCACATTTTTCGGAGCAAAGTGCAGTGCAATAAAAGCATGTAAATACATACTGCATAACCCTATATCATATTTACAATGAACAGCTACATGAACAACTGATCTCCATATCATTGGCATGCACACAGTGCTTAGATAGAGAACCTTAGAAGGCACATTTCATGAGTGGCATCCTGCATGGGGAGAAAACAGTTTATATACACCCACACAAGCTGGCAGGTTATAAACATGATTCATCTGCAGTTTGCAGTGAAGCTATACATAGCAATGCAGTGTAACCCTTAAGAATGAGACCGAGTACTTGGAGGGTCACGTGCTCTGCAGATGGTTTGTGAAGAACAAAAGACTTAACTAATAATGAAATATTCTTCTGAAGTTTTTGCAAGCCTCTTTCGTTGCCTCACACACTTCTGTTTCATTCACACTTGAAAGCCTTTGTTGCTGCCTTGTGTATCTGTAGTAATTGTTGTTTTCTCCTGATTGTATAATCGTTTGCCTTTGCAAATGGTGTCAGTGACAGATATTTATGTTTGTTCATTTTGTTTTTCTCATCAATCTCGACTGGTAGCCAAACAGAACATCACAAGAATACAAAATCTTGTTTTTTCAAAACGTAAAGACAATATGCTCTTTTTTTT